>JAAGKR010003015.1:61647-81573 GCA_011419295.1 Clarias macrocephalus
GCTAGTCTGCTAAATATATCAAGGTGTTACACGCCTAACTCTCATCTGTTAGCTTCCGGGTCTGCTCAGTTACTCCTACTATTGCATACTTTGCCATTTACAAACTGTAGTGGCCGTTTGTTGTACCTTTAAAAGCCACTTAACTTGCCAGTGTTCGTTATTTTAGTTTTATGCGTATTCCAAGCCTTTGTGTATCCTTATATAAACAGACCCACAGTCTCGTATTGTCAAGATTTACTATTTATTTCCAAATGAAGCTTGGTCCAGTACCAATTGGCATTCAAAACCAACACTAAATCCTTTCTGCTTCAATAATTACACATTTCACGATCCTGTTCCACGGCCTACGGTCAGAAACTTATCTCGAGCCACGCTTGGCAAGCACTTCTTCCAACCACACCAAACAAAAAACTCTCTCTTGCGCATGCCCAATAATTCTAATACAGCGCCACCTGCTGTCATAAAATAAACATTGCACGTTATCAATATTTAAAAAATAAAAGAACATCCTAAACAATTTGGCTTGCACTGTACAAACTAACAATATATTGACCGAAATGTCATCTAAATTTACACATCAACAACCAAACAATGTATCCACAGTATTCAGTGGCTCATACACAAACGGGCTAAATTTAATTTTCACTTTCATGCTGCTCTTTGCACAATTAATACTGGTTGCACTGTTGTCACTTTGACACATAAAGTTGCACATCATTGCTGAACTGACCATTTTTTGAATGAACATTACTTCATTCAAATCACACGCTCCTATAAAGACTCGTGTCCAAGAGAGAGACATTTATATTCTGATGAATATATTGACTTAAAATACAATTTATGGACTCTTGTTCCTATCCATGGATTTTTGCATCCTAAATTCATCACAAAGCATCCAGTAAGAAGTCACTAAAGGCTTATGTCATGCCTGAGCTGTAGATTTTGAAACTTTTAGTTCTGACAGTTAAGTTGCATAACTTGGTGTTTTTGTATAATTATTTATTTTAACGTGTGCTTTAGTTTTTTTTGATACTTAGTTATTTGAAATACCTTTTCTATGTATAGTTTTTGCATCTGAGAAAAGGCTTTAAAATAAGAATGTATGGCTGTAATGCACTTAATTCATCTCAGTCAACTTTAAGCTATTCCTTGTATTGTGAATAATGACAATGTTTATTTTTTGATAAAATGCTGTATGCATTTAAAAAAATAAAAGGGAACACTTAGTCCCAGTATGACTTGAACGCCTCTATGTGTCTGCGAGTTCAAGTCAAACCGGGACTACGTGTTTTTTTTTCTTCTTTTTTTTGAGAAGTAGTTTTTATATTGCTCTATAATTAAGCAAAATAAAATTTTATCCGATTACTCGATTAATCGATAATTTTTGGTAGAATACTCGATTAATAAAATAGAGCTGTAGCTATCGAATATAATATATAGTGTGCAATCTAGAACCTGTCTTTGTGTGACTCTCATTGGCTGCTGGACATCTGGAATTTTTTTCAAGATCCATCCATTCATCCATCCATCCATCCATCCATCCAAACAAACAGTTACTGACTGGATCCTGAATAGAACTCTGGTTCATATGTAATAGTGTCTGTAGTCCACGAAAATAATAATAAAAAATGTCATTAAATATTTCATTTTTTGCTATTGGACATTGTTTTGTATTTTTCATGATGCTGAATTCTGTTTTTTTTTTCTTCCCTTAACCAGAGATAAAGAAGAACAAAACACATATTCTTTGTACTATGACTAGTCAAGAAGAATCTCCGACAGACCTTCACCACTGCTTAGAGTGTGGAAAGAGATTTAGTCAAGAGAAGGATCTCACAGCACACCAGCTCATCCACAGACAAGACAAACATCAGTGCTCACAGTGTGGAAAGAGTTTCATTTATAAATGTCGTCTCAAACAACATCAGCGCACTCACACAGGAGAGAAGCCATATCAGTGCTCACAGTGTGGAAAGAGTTTTGCTAACATGAGAAATTTGAATTTACACCAGCACATTCATACAGAGGAGAAGCCCTATCAGTGTTCACAGAGTGGGGAGGATTTTAACTACAAGGATTCTCTCAAGCAACATCAGCACAGTCGCACTGGGGAGAAGCCTTACGTCTGCTCAAAGTGTGGAAAAGGATTTTCTTACCAGTATACCCTCAACCGCCACCAGCTCATCCATACTGGAGAAAGGCCGTATCAGTGCTCACAGTGTGGAAAGACTTTCATTTATAAACGTTGTCTCAAGCAACATCAGCCCATTCACACAGGGGAGAAGCCTTACGTGTGCTCAAAGTGTGGAAAAGGATTTTCTCGCCAGTCTAGCTTCCAGCTCCACCAGCGCATCCATACTGGAGAAAAGCCGTATCAGTGCTCACAGTGTAGAAAGCGTTTTAGTGATCTGGGTCATTTCCGCCGACACCAATGGATTCACAAAGAATTGACGCCGTATCGATGCTCACAGTGTGGAAAGGGTTTTAAGCTAGAGCGTTTTCTCCAAGAACATCAACACATCCACACTGGAGACAAACCGTACCACTGTTCACAGTGTGGGAAGAGTTTTAATCACAAGGGTTCCCTCCGGGGTCACCAACGCACTCACACTGGAGAGAAGCCATATTACTGCTCTGAGTGTGGCAAGAGTTTCAGTAAAGTAAGCAGTTTCAATCAGCACCAGTTCATTCACACTGGAGAGAAACCATATCACTGTTCACAGTGTGGGAAGGGTTTTAATCACAAGGGTTCCCTCCGGGTTCACCAGTATGTTCACACTGGAGAGAAGCCGTATTACTGCTCAGAGTGTGGGAAAAATTTTTCTCATAACAGCTCTTTAAATAAACATCTACGCATGCATACTGAAGGTAGAGTAAAAAAGTATTCTCAACGTAGATAGGGCCACAAACTGGGAAACACATGGTGAAGACATTGATGGACTGATTGACACAGAGACGGGAATCGAGCCTGGCCGAGGATCGAACCCGGACCCTGGCGGTGCAGTACTAACCACTACACCACCGTGCCGCCGAGGGACATACATTTGAACTTTATTCATGATGCTTTACAAATTAGAACTGTGGCAGCCAGGATTGCCTTCAATTCAGGAATTAACTCAACAATTCCAATTCAAAGAAGGAAATGGCATCGGAATTGGAATTCAACAACAATTACAGGAAATTGAGTTGGAATTGAATTGGAATTACAGGAAGTGGAATTAAATCCATGGAAATTTCCCTGAATTCCATTTATTGCTGTTTCTGAGCATTTATTTGTGATCGCATTTAGGGACATACATTTGAACTTTATTCATGATGCTTTACAAATATCAAGTAATGTATAAAATATAGTTGATCAAATGCAAGTAAATAAAACTGAACTGTACATTATGAATTAATAATTTACAGTGGTGATAAGTTTTTGGATGTACAATACATTCAAGTTAAGTCTTTATTCTTTACACATATATTACTGCAAAGTGAAATTCTTTATTTTTCGAAATATTCCAGCTTCTTGTTGGTAGGCAGAGGTCAGAGCACAGGGTCAGCTATTTTACGGCACCCCTGGAGCAGACAAGGTTAAGTGCCATGCTCAAGGGCCCAACAGTGGCAACGTGGTGGAACTGGGGCTCAATCTGCTGATCTTCCGATTCGTAACTCAGGGCCTTAACACACTGAGCCACCACTGCCCCGCGTATGATTACCACATAATATATGTCTTAACTCACAAAAAATGAGTCATGCTCATTCATGTATTTCATTCACTTATTGCATCGAATTATCATAATTTTCTGAAATTTGGCATCACTAAGATCTCTCAGGCCTAAATATCTTACCAGCAATACAAAAAATGAGTTGTACAGGAGCAGATGAAGCAGGCATCGCAAGATACTGGCATCCAATTTGAGAAAAAAAGGGGAAACGACTTGTTGGAAATAACCCTGCTTGTTCTTCTAATACAGGAGATTATCAGGCTCCTCATTGTGACATTATAGGCTTGGGTAACTTGGTACATCCTCTGATGTGAATATAAAACTCCTTCACATGAAGCATGTGAAGTTAACATAAGCAATGCCCTGATCATTTTCAGATTGCTAATCCATCTTTTTGCATTTGCAGATGGAAGCTTTACATGACATTTAAGAATTTCTGCTACTCTTGTTTTGTTGCAAAAACTTGTGAGCCTCTGCACTTTTCTCATCACAATTTAAAAAGGACCTGCTTGTCCTAGGACATCATGGACCACAAGCTGGACAGTATGGATGAAGCATGGGCTCCTCTCTGGTGGTAACTAATCTATTTGATCAGTTATACTGCTCTCTTGAAGTTCAGCTCCATCATCATCTGTGTCACTCTCATGAGTCTCCACTGGTGGGAAGAGACAAAATGCCTTCACCATAACATGACAGAGACATTGTTAGAAATACCGTAGGTGGCAATTGTATACTCATATTTCTTAAAACAATGTTTTCTGCTGTATGCTTTCCCTTGAACCTCTCGCAAGAGAACATGACTGTATGAAGCTTGAAGTTTAAAATGAAATGACCAGTTATACCGAAAAATGATCACGTTTCTGCTAGACCAGATATCAACAGTCACACGTGTGTTGAACCTTGTTCATTAGTACATTTAGCTGTTTTTTAATGTCATCTTCACGTTGTGGAATAAGCTTTTGACTCAGGTGCTTGCGACTTGGTATTGTAAAACGAGGTTCAGCCAAATGGAGAATCTTGCAAAAGTCTGTCTTCAACATTTGATAAAGGATGCATCCCAGGAGAATGTAGTCTACAATGCTATCTGTAAGCTCCAACTGATGATGGTTGTTGGCTGGCAATTTTGTAATGGGGTCAAGCAAGTCATTCTGTCCAGAGTGAATTGAGCTTTTGTTGGTGAGTGTAGCTGTGTCACTAAGAATCTCAGGATGATTCCTCTAGAAACAAATAAATAAAACACCATTAGGTGAACTGTGATTGACTCCAATGTGCATGTGTCTCCAAAAATATACAGCACGAGACGTATTGTGACCACAATCAATTATTTAATTTAACTAAATGACGGTAACTGGAAAGGCTCAATATTTGGACATTGATGCCTGACAAGGTAAAGAAAGTGTAGTACAAGTGGCAGACATATTAAGTGATAGTGATTTAATTAAATCTTTGTGTCCCATGTACAATTTTACACTTGCAACAACAACAAAAATAAATTTTGCTCTACATTGGTAAATAACCAAATGTCGACATTTATTATCTAAGGATAAAATTATACCAGTGTGATGCTTTTGTGGAAATGTTGTTCATATAGAAGTGTTTTTAAAGTACCTGTCCAACAAACAGTACTCACCTGCAGATGACGTTTAAAATTTGATGTAGCTCGGATGGATCCATGAACAGGTATATCACAATGATTGCAGAGTCACCAAAATGATCCATTATACTGGTCTTCCCAGACATTCCAGATTTCTCAGCCAGGGTTCATACACAAATCAGATTCTCAAAACTGTCCAAGATCATACACAAAAAGCTATCTAAATACAATCAAATTCTTTTCACTCAAACTAACAGGAAAATCTCAAAACTTACACTTTCAAAATGGGCCCTCACTGGCTTACATTTATACTCCCAGGTTATGAACCTTCACGTTGCATGAAATTTTGGGAAATGAAGTTTAGGAAAATCTTGTTAGGGACATGCAAAAAAGAATAATATTTAATATTTTGCCTCTTTAAATATGACAATAATTTGTGAACTGATCGTGCTTAACATACAAAACATAAAGTAGTTTGTATTTCTTGTATATGTTTATTGTTTGTGATTTACAATATTTAATGTGCTATAAACTATTAAGCAAGTCAAGTCAAATTATTTTATTTAGCAACTTTAATAAATTTAGTGGAATTTATTTTATTTCAATTCCAATTCCTTTCCTGTCAGCTGCATGCAATTCCAATTCAATTCCAGGAAGTGAATTGGAATTTACCATTAATTCTCAATTCAATTCATGAATGGCCCCAAACCTGTTGGCAGCTTCCTGTCTGTCCTTGCTCTGTAGCTCCAATAAACATTAAAATACATACTGTGATATCTTGTTAAGCTCAATCCCACTCGCCCCTCCTTCCTAGGTTACCTCTGTTCCCTGGTTACTTGACCCTTTGCAGTTTCTGCATCAGATCCAGTGAGAGGTGGGTGATACAGTAATTAACCTGTTGCATAAAGCTTACTCAATCCTATACCATGGTGATGATTGTTTATTTGATTGTAAGTGTTGTACTTTTGACATGTTCTGAAATCAGCGGTCATTTGGTGAAAGCTTTATGCACACAGACCAATCTCATAGAGGTGGGACTCGGCTGCATGAAGTTATTCTAATCACACTGCTCCAATCACAACTGTTTCAAGCCCCTATAATGGAGCTGTACAAGACTGTCATAATCTAAACTAGATCCAGGGTTCTTTATTATCACCATACTAAGTATAATGGAATTATAGCGGTCCTTAGATTGCAACTGAACTTTCAATTTTAAGAACTGAAAGATATAACCAGTTTTTTTTATTTATTTATAAGATGAGTAACTTATTGCACAACAGGCACAGACTAGAATTTGCATATAAAGATAGGATATTAAAACATTATGAAATTTGGTGATTAAAACGTTGTGTGTGTGTGTGTGTGTGTGTGTGTGTGTGTGTGTGAGTGTGTGTGTGTGTAACCCCCCCCCCCCCAACCTACGTAAAGAAAACCTCATGTACAAGACAAAAGTTGGTCAAAAGTGTAAATGCGCATATCTGCTTTGCTCTTGTGTGTGTGTCTGTGTGTGTCTGTGTGCTGCAGGCTTTAGGTTTCTAGAGGTGTATTCTTGAATTAAATCTCTCTCTGAATCTGTATAAACACGAAGTTATAAAAATCATGTTTGAGGAAACAATACATTCTGTATCTGCAAAGTTAGGAACTTCTCTGTTCTATTCATGTTTGAGCTTAATAGATTCAATCGCGGAGCTCTACAGCCTTTATTGACTTCTCATAAGCATGAAGTTACCTATAGCCCAAACTTCATACTTGTCATTCATACTTAGCTTATTTATTTATTTATTTATTTATTTATTTATTTAAGTAAACCACACCAGTGCAGCATTATTAACTTCTACATAAAAATACATTTTGGCCGATGTTTGAAAAAGAAAAAATTAATAATTTTTTGTAATTAGTGTATACGAGTGACAGAGCAATATGATGCGCGCGCCATCCAGTGCAGTAGGGGGCGGTAAAACACCACACTACAAGACAAAGGAGAAGAAGAACTGAAGACGTTATTCATCTCTACGTGTAGCTGTTTCTACTTGCACTTTTACAGAGAATCTTAAATCTGATCGAGTTAAAGTAATAACAGCATTTGGAGAGGCTTAACTCACTGATCCTGAGGTAAGTTATAGTCTAAACATTGTGGACTGGGAGATCTAAGCTAGTCTGCTAAATATATCAAGGTGTTACACGCCTAACTCTCATCTGTTAGCTTCCGGGTCTGCTCAGTTACTCCTACTATTGCATACTTTGCCATTCACAGACAGACTAAATTTCATTTTCACTTTCTTGCTGCTCTTTGCACAATTAATACTGGTTGCACTGTTGTCACTTTGCCACATATAAAATTGCACATCATTGCTCAACTGGAGAGAACCTCCCTTTTTTTTTAACTTAGATTTTTTTATTTATATGCTTAACTATATGTATCTTGCAGTGTTTGTTCTTGGATTCTCACTGCACTAGTAACTTCTGGTCAGTTCATACCTTACCCGGTGTGTACTGACTATATGTAATATATACAGTGTGCAATCTAGAACCTGTCTTTGTGTGACTGTCTCTATGGATACTGGACATCTGGAATTTTTTTCAGGATCAATAAAGCATCCATCCATCCATCCATCCATCCATCCATCCAAACAAACAGTTACTGACTGCATCCTAAATAGAACTGTAATAGTGTCTGTAGTCCACGAAAATAATAAATAATAAAAAATGTCATTTTTACTATTGGACAATGTTTTGTATTTTTCATGATGCTGAATTCTATTTTCTTTTCTTTAACCAGATAAAGAAGAACAAAATATTTGTTCTTTGTACTATGACTAGTCAAGAAGTATCTCAGACAGACCTTCTCCACTGCTTAGAGTGTGGAAAGAGTTTTAGTCAAGAGAAGGATCTCACTGCACACCAGCTCATCCACAGACAAGACAAACAACATCAGTGCTCACAGTGTGGAAAGAGTTTCACTTATAAATGTCGTCTCAAACAACATCAGCGCACTCACACAGGAGAGAAGCCGCATCAGTGCTCGCAGTGTGGAAAGAGTTTTGCTAACATGAGAAATTTGAATTTACACCAGCACATCCATACAGGGGAAAAGTCTCATCAGTGTTCACAGAGTGGGGAGGGTTTTAACTACAAGGATTCCCTCAAGCAACATCAGCACATTCACACTGGGGAGAAGCCGTTTGTCTGCTCAAAGTGTGGAAAAGGATTTTCTTACCAGTTTAACCTCCAGCGCCACCAGCGCATCCATACTGGAGAAAAGCCGTATCAGTGCTCACAGTGTGGAAAGACTTTCATTTATAAACGTTGTCTCAAGCAACATCAGCACATTCACACAGGGGAGAAGCCTTACGTGTGCTCAAAGTGTGGAAAAGGATTTTCTCACCAGTTTAGCTTCCAGCGCCATCAGCGCATCCATACTGGAGAAAAGCCGTATCAGTGCTCACAGTGTGGAAAGCGTTTTAGTGATCTGGGTCATTTCCGCCAACACCAATGGATTCACAAAGAAGAGACGCCGTATCAGTGCTCACAGTGTGGAAAGGGTTTTAAGCTAGAGCGTTTTCTCCAAGAACATCAGCGCATTCACACTGGAGACAAACCGTACCACTGTTCACAGTGTGGGAAGAGTTTTAATCACAAGAGTTCTCTCCGGGTTCACCAGCGCACTCACACTGGAGAGAAGCCATATTACTGCTCTGAGTGTGGCAAGAGTTTCAGTAAAGTGAGCTGTTTCCAACAGCACCAGCTCATTCACACTGGAGACAAACCATATCACTGTTCACAGTGTGGGAAGAGTTTTAATCAAAAGGGCTCTCTCCAGCAACATCAGCGTATTCACACTGGAGAGAAACCATATAACTGTTCACAGTGTGGGAAGGGTTTTAATCACAAGGGTTCCCTTCGGGTTCACCAGTATGTTCACACTGGAGAGAAGCCGTATTACTGCTCAGAGTGTGGGAAAAATTTTTCTCATAACAGCTCTTTAAATAAACATCTACGCATGCATACTGAAGGTAGAGTAAAAAAGTATTCTCAACGTACATAGGGCCACAAACTGGGAAACACATGGAGAAGACATTGATGGACTGAATGACTGACTCATACAAAGGTGGATCAAGGTTTGGAGAGTGTGAAGGAATTAATAAATAAGTTTTATATAAAACACCAATAACGTCGGCTGCTTTCCTCCAGTTCAGAGGTTCAAACACCTGGAACAATTGAAAGTGTGGCAGCCAGGGTTGGGGTCAATTCAGGAATTAACTCAACAATTCCAATTCAAAGAAGGAAATGGCATCGGAATTGGAATTCAATAACAATTACAGGAAATTGAGTTGCAATTGAATTGGAATTACAGGAAGTGGAATAAAATCCATGGAAATTTCTCTGAATTCTGTTTATTGCTGTTTCTGAGCATTTATTTGTGATCGCATTTAGAGACATACATTTGAACTTTATTTATGTTGCTTCACAAATACCAAGTAATGTATAAAATTTAGTTGATCAAATGCAAGTTAATAAAAATGAGAACTGTACATTATGAATTAATAATTGAATGACAGTGGTGATAAGTTTCTCGATGTACAATACATTCAAGTTAAGCCTTTATTTGTTACACATACATTACTGCAAAGTGAAATTCTTTATTCTTTGCATATCCCAACTTCTTGTTGGCAGGCAGGTGTCAGAGCACAGGGTCAGCTATTTTACAGCACCCCTGGAGCAGACAGGGTTAAGGGCCATGCTCAAGGACCCAACAGTGGCAACCTGGTGGAGCTGGGGCTCAATCCACTGATCTTCCGATCCGTAACCCGGAGCGTTAACACACTAAGTCACAACTGCCCAGCATATGATTACCACATAATATATGTCTTAACTCACAAAAAAATGAGTCATGCTCATTCATGTATTTCATTCACTTTTTATTGCATCGAATTATCATCATTTCCTGAAATTTGGCATCACTAAGATTGCATCTCTCAGGCTGAAATATCTTACCAGCAATACTAAAACCGCGTTCTACAGGAGCAGATGAAGGAGGACCAGCAATTTATTAAAAAAAAAAAATTACTGGCATGCAATTTGAGCCAAAAAGGGGAAACGACTTGTTGGAAATAACCCTGCTTGTCCTTCCAATACAGGATGTTATCAGGCTCCTCATCGTGAAATTATAGGCTTGGGTAACTTGGTACCTCCTCTGATGCTGGTAACTGTGTAGATGTAGAGGGAACTTGGGTGTCCATGAATGCAGAAAGTTTTGACCTCTTTTTTTGGCGGAGAAGAGCAGTCTTTTGAAGTTGGAACTGAAGGTGCAGAGCGTGAAATGACCTTCTTTGTTAGAATGTCTTTAATGGTTTGTCCTTCTTTCTTTTTAATGGTTGTCAAGTTTAAACCTTGGATCAAGGATTGCAGCCAACTGAAACCACTCCATATCTTCAAATTGAGATAGACGTTTCTCAACAGAGAATTTTATAATTGTGCTCATTTTACTTGGTTTCATTGAGTCTGCAGCATGACGAAGACCCCGGATACATGGAATAACATAACTTGCATTTATAACTTTATTAGCCTGACATTTATCAGTTGCTTCCTCAAATGGTTCAAGAGTTTCACAAAGTTTTTTGATTAGCTTCATTTCATCAACTGTAAACTGAACAGGGGCTTGCAGGTCTGACAAAACATGTGAAGTGAACATAAGCAATGCCCTCATCATTTTCAGTTTGCTATTCCATCTTTTTGCATTTGCAGCTGGGAGCTTTACTGTACATGACATTTAAGAATTTCTGCTACTCTTGTTTCGTGGCAAAAACTTGAGCCTCTGCACTTTTCTCATCACAATTTTAAAAGGACCTGCTTTTTCTAGGGCATCATGGACCACAAGCCGGAGAGTATGGATAAAGCATGGGCTCCTCTCTGGTGATACCCATCATCATCATCATCATCTGTGTAACTCTCAAAATGCCTTCACCATGTTTGCAACATTGTCGGTTACAATGACAGCGACTTTGTTATAAATACCATATGTGGCAATTGTATTCTCATATTTCTGAAATATGTTTTCTGCTGTATGCTTTCTCTTCAACCTCTCGCAAGAGAGCATGACTGTATGAAGCTTGAAGTTTAAAATTAAATGACCAGTTATAACCAAAAATAATCACGTGTTCCTGCTAGACCAGATATCAGCAGTCACACATATGTATTGAACCTTTTTTCATTAGGACATTTAGCTGTTTTTTAATAACATCTTCACGTTGTGGAATAAGCTTTTGACTCAGGTGCTTGCGACTTGGTATTGTAAAACGAGGTTCAGCCAAATGGAGAATCTTGCAGAAGTCTGTGTCTTCAACAGTTGACAAAGGATGCATCCCATTAACAGTGTAGTCTACAATGCTATCTGTAAGCTCCAATTGATCACGGTTGGTAGCTGGCAATTTGGTAGGGATGTCAAGCAAGTCGTTCTGTCCAGACTGAATTGAGCTTTTGTTGGTGAGTGTAGCTGTGTCACTAAGAATCTCAGGATGATTCCTCTAGAAACAAATAAATAAAACACCATTAGGTCAACTGTGATTGACTCCAATGGTCATGTGTTTTCAAAACTACATACAGCACGAGACATATTGTGTCCACAATCAATTATTTAATTTAACTAAATGACGGTAACTGGAAAGGCTCAATATTTGGACTGAGCATTGATGCCTGACAAGGTAAAGAAAGTGTAGTACAAGTGGCAGACATATTAAGTGATATTGATTTAATTAAATCTTTGTGTCCCAAGTACAATTTTATGCTTGCAACAAAATAAAAAAATAAATTTTGCTCTACATTGGTAAATAAACAAATGTCCACATTTATTATCTAAGGATGAAATTATATCTGTGTGATTCTTTTGTGGTAATTTGTTCATATAGAATTGTTTTTAAAGTACCTGTCCAACAAACAGTACTCACCTGCAGATGACGTTTAAAATTTGATGTAGCTCGGATGGATCCATGAACAGGTATATCACAATGATTGCAGAGTCACCAAAATGATCCATTATACTGGTCTTCCCAGACATTCCAGATTTCTCAGTCAGGGTTCATACACAAATCAGATTCTCAAAACAGTCCAAGATCATACACAAAAAGCTATCTAAATACAATCAAATTCTTTTCACTCAAACTAACAGGAAAATCTCAAAACTTACACTTTCGAAATGGGCCCTCACTGGCTTACATTTATACTCCCAGGTTATGAACCATAACCTTACAAGGAATTTTGGGAAATGTGGTTTAGGAAAATCTTGTTAGGGACATGCAAAAAAGAATAATATTTAATATATGTAAATATATTATATATTATATATATATCATATATAAATATGACTATAATTTGTGAACTGATCATGTTTAACATACTAAACATAAAGTACTTTGTATTTCTTTTATATGTTTGTTGTTTATGTGATTTACAATATTTAATGTACTATAAACTATTACAGTTTTTTTTTACAATCGCTATGACAGTTTTTTTCAATACATTTAATAAGTTTCCTAAACTCTTAACGCACCAACACACCTAAAACACACAATTGCAAAAACGGTTAATTTCATGCTCAAAATCACAGATTGTAAACTAAACCCCAAAACTAATTTTCAAAATACAATAATAAACTAACACAATACACTATGTCTAACAAAACACTGCAAACATGTTTTAAAATCAAATAATTATTCAAAACACTAACACAGAGTTCTAGCAGCAGACACGTCTCTAGAACAACTGTTAAGAGGAGACTGTGTGAATCAGGCCTTCATGGTAGAAGATCTGCTAGGAAACCACTGCTAAGGACAGGCGACAAGCAGAAGAGACGCGTTTGGGCTAAAGAACACAAGAAAGAACACAAGAAAGAAAACTCGCTGAATGAGAAGGGGTGTCCAAACTTTTGGTCTGTACTGAACATTCCAAGATGACAAAGCTTGATTTAATTGACAATGCAAGAATGCAGTTAACTGGTGTGGAGCGGCAAGATGGCGACCTAGGCGCACATGTTTTTTTTAGCTCTGGCAGGACTGTTACTTCAATTTGTACTCTCACAAATTTATCACAGCGGATAAAACTCAACTTACTAATTAAACGCATTAGTATCATTCTTATTTGTTTGACAAAATTTAAATTAGCTTATTTAACTATGGCACATTTAGCAATCACAAAGTGCACCTATGGAAACGGATGACATTTATAGTCGAGAAAAACGACAAGATGCTTCTCATATCACCCCAACCAAGAACCTTCAGAAAAAGGTAAAACCAGATGACATTGACATCTCCAATGCAGACCTGCTGCAGTCAATGAACTCATTAACAACAAGATTTGATTCTCATGATAGAAAATTGGAAGATATTGCAGATAGAATTAAACAAAATAGCATCATGATTGCAACCATCTCCAAATCGGTGGAGTTCAATGCTGCAGATATTAAGGAGTGCAAGAACAAATATGCTGTTTTGGAAAAACAAACAGCATCTCTGGTGAGATCTAATGAGGACTTACAGTTGAAAACATCAGAACTGGAGCGTTACAAGCGGAGATGGAACCTGCGCATTAAAGGATTGAAAGACCATGAAAATGAGAACACACTTAAAGAGATGGTTGAACTTTTCGGAAAAATCGCCCCACATTTGGCACAGAAACTGGGATATGTTGTTGACTCTGTCTACTGGATTGGAAAAAAGGAAAACGGAAGACACCGACAAATCATTGTTCAGTTTGCCATGCAAAGATACAGAAACGAATTTTGGAGGCTGACAAAAAATTTCCAGCTGTGCATCGATGGAGGGATCCAGCTTGCGAAGGATCTATCAGCTGATGACCGGAGGGCTCGTGCAGCTCTCTGGCCGCTTATCCAAGAAGCCAGAAGTGCTGGGAAGAAGGCGTACTGTCGTGGTCCTTTGGGACATATTGATGGTCGACTAATTTCATCAGCAATAAAACCAAAGGATAATTATTCCTGTGAAATGAAAATGAGGATTTACTTAGTGAGCCCAAAAGACAAAATTATCTGCCAGAGCATCAGTATATTATAGGGATGTAACAGTATCAAATCTCTAATCATTTTCCTTTTAATTGGAGCTACATTATCTAAGGTATAATGAAATGTTGACTCTAAATATTCGGTCGCCTGATCAAGTTCTTGAAGTCAGATGGCGATCCAATCAAAGTTGATAACTCTGAGAGATTATTGATGAAGCTCTGTGTGGTATTTGATGTAAATGTACATTTAAGGCGGTAGCACGGTGCTGTGCATACATTATTACTATGACACTGTAATATTTTAAATAGGGACTCAATGCAAACACATTCTCCACCATTTATGTAGGGTTTCAGCTCTGGTTCAGAGGTGAATCGAATCTTTAAGGATTCAAGTTAATTTTGTTAAACTTAATTAAAATTTATAGCGTACACCTTATCAACTACCTGTCCAGCGTTTAGTATGATTTAGTGCATCTTACCAATTCTGTTTATCCCGCGGCAGACGACAATAATACAAAATCCGGTATTTACCTTATTATGAGGATGGTAACGTAAGATCTGGGCAAATATTTAAACTTTAAAATAGACAACAATTCTTTATAAAGAAACAAGAATTTATTTGAACTAATCTACGATACATGAAATTACGCTACTTGAACACGCGCACGCATGTGCACGCACGCACACACACACACACACACACACACACACACACACACACACACACATAAACATACCAACAGTTTGCAGGGTGAAAGTTAATGAGGTTCATCTTGTACTGTTTACTATACCAAAGAAAGTCAGAGCAGAGTCTTGGGTTTAATCTTATGGTCTTAGGTTTGAAACGAGCACCATTTTCAGCAAGGTATGCAGCTTTGCTTGTATACTTGTGTTACGTTTCATTCTCATGGTTCACCTCTGGTGAAGGGAATCACGGTGTTGCTGATTGGTTGGTGTTGTGGTTGAAATGACGTCTTTCATGAAAGCCCTTCGATGAGGCTTTGGAGGGGCAGGAAATCCATCCCTCTTGTGTCTGAATAAAAGAGCGCTGACTTTGCTTTGAATATAGCGTTTATGGCAGAGGGCTAATTTTAACCATTTATTGTGCAACTGGCAACCCAGCCTGTTAAGCCCCATTTACAGTGCAGGTCTCGATGCCCAATTCTGATTTGTTGCCTATGTCTGATTTTTCTGACCGTCTGTTTACACGTTCTTTCAACTATGACCCATATCCGATTCAAGTGTTTACACTTGCCATACAGTCTGAAACATCACGCATACTTAAAGAGAGGTTCTTGCACTACACTAGCCAAGATGGACGAAGGCGAAATATGCTCGATGCTCTGCAATATATGCAAAGGAGGAAAAGGGCCATCATTGCAGCCTGCGCATACTATATGCTTCATTTTTTGTGTCCTCAACCATTCAGAGGAATGTCTGGTGCGAGATGTGTCGGGGTCGCTCTCTGGTGGCTTGCAACAGGTGTTAGCTACCGCACATTGGCGCATCTGTTTGGGATGAGCAGCGTCTCAGTGTGCCTGATTACGTCATTAAACCGCGAAGAAGTCGCAGTTTTAATGATGTACAAAAGGCAATGCCTCAGAAAATCTGATCTGTCTGTTTGCTAATCTGTCGCATTAGCACACATCTGATTTATATCTGATTTATTTCCACATATGAAGGAGGCCTGAAACTGATCTCGAAATATCGGAATGCATGTGTTTTTTTCCTGTTTACACGGACATAGAAAATATCCGATATGTGTCACATATGAGCAAAAACTCGGAATTGGGTCACATTTAACTGACAGTGTAAACGTAGCTTTAGTTAAGAGTGCTGCACCCCGATCGATAAGTAGTTTGTGAGAAGTAGACTGCACAGGTAGCAGGAAGCACACTTTAAAGTACACTCCGGCATGGACAGCAGCAATTGGGCACTCCACTGCTCTTTCTGTAATATCCCGGATGTCAAGACCTGAATTTTAGCGACCTGAATTTGTAAGACTGAAAAATAATGAATTATGAAAAATAATGATTGTATTTTTTAACTATAAATTAGTAACTTTAATGTTTTTGCTTTGAATTTTAAATGCTTAAATTACATTTTCATTTGAAATATGCAACCACAATAAATTGTAGTGGTAAAAATTTCAAACATTGTAAATGCTCTAAGGATTTTTTTTTCAATTTAGATCAAATTGCAATGCAAAAAACATTTTTACTGCAACAAGTTTTTTTCAGTTCATGTAATTCAACCTGCTATTTTGCTTTAAGGAATTTTGGCATTGTTATACTTCCATACTTGGGGGTCTGTAAATGTTGATTAGCGGATCGACTGAGTTGACTTTATGTTACTATAGAGAGCTTCAAATGCATTAAATTTAAAACTATGTTTTTGTACGAGAGAAAGATTATCGTTGTAAATAACTGCGACTCCTCCTCCTCTACCAGTTAGCCGAGGCTGGTGTATGTAGCTGTATCCAGGAGGACTAGCTTCATTTAGAGCTACATACTCGTCCTGTTTAATCCAGGTTTCTGTTAAACATAATATATCAAACTCCTGATCTGTGATAGTTTCATTAACAATAACTGCTTTAGATGCGAGAGATCTAATGTTTAACAGTCCGAGCTTCAGATCAGAGGTGCGGCTGCGCATTCAGTGTGAGTTTGTAGTGTCTATGTTAATTTAATTACTAAAACAGACTTTCTGAGTCAGACACAGTCTCAATATGATGAACCCTGAGTGACGACTCTATGCAGCTAGCAGACGGTTGGTTTAGCCTGTCTGTCTGCTCCCTGGCCTTGGCTCTGGATTGTCACCGATTAACTAGGCCTCTTCTGAGACTATGCGCTATACTACAAGAAATGAGAGCAGCACCTTCCCGAGTGGGATGGACACCGTCCCGCCCTAACAGGCCAGTTTTGCCCTCAAAGGTCTTCCAGTTGTCTATAAAGCCCACATTGTTTTTGGAGCACCACCTGTACATCCAGCGTTTCAGCGACCATAACCTGGTCCATAACGATGTCACCACGTCTCATTGGGATGGGACCAGAGCAAACTCCTTCTTCGGACATCGCCTTCACTAGTTTAAACACCTCTGTAAAGTTATGCTTACTAACCTCTGACTGATGAAGACATATATCATTAGCTCCAGCATGTACCACTATCTTAGAGAATCTATGCTGTCCTAGAGCCCTAAGATTA
Source organism: Clarias macrocephalus (assembly GCA_011419295.1). Lineage (NCBI taxonomy): Eukaryota > Metazoa > Chordata > Actinopteri > Siluriformes > Clariidae > Clarias > Clarias macrocephalus. The sequence goes on from JAAGKR010003015.1 coordinate 79,168, forward strand.
GTGTCCGGTGCTCTGGCTCCCGGGATACACCTAACCATGTTCGCACGGTTTAGTAATCTGCGCATTTGATTTAGAAATCAGTGCAAATGTTTCTTTAGTTAAATTTTTTTGCCACTTGATCCCTGTTGGCTAAAATCTCGAATACCAGTAACATATATTTTTCCATTTACGTTCAGCTTTCCAAAATTTTTGTCTTTAGATTAGAGTTATTTGGTTTAAGAGGTTGATGATCCGTGAACAGTAAACATGCATGAATTTCGAATGCGGGATTTTACAGGACAGAAAATGTTGATACCGAACTTAACAGGATTATGATTAGAAAAACAAGCATCACATATCTGAACATTGTATGAATGCAAACCATGTGATAAAATTAGATCCAGGGTGGGACCATGTTCATGAGTCGGGCTACACACCCTCTGAAGAAGACTAAAAGACTCAATGAGATAAACTAGAGGTTTAGATGGAAAACATACATGAATATTAAAATCTCTAGTAAGTAAAATATGGTCAAACTTCAGCCGAAACACAGCTAAAAGATCAGAAAACGAAATCTTTGTTGAACTTTTCTTGGATGGTCAATCACAATACATAGTATGGGATGGTTCTAATCCATACTAGAACTAGAAAGAATTAGAGTTCAGAACTAGAATAAACTTCAGTAGATATTTGGCGGCAATGAAAACTATTGAGAAATATTGAGACCAAGCAATCACCATGACCCGTCAGCTGGGGAGAGTTCAGCTTTTAAACAGTCCACAGGAACAGCTCAACTCACTGCCAATCAACCAGGTTTCAGTCACGAGTAGACAGTTCAACCCATTTGAAGTGAAAAAAATATTTAAGAATGTAAGTCTTGTTTGTCAGCAATCTGGCATTAACCAAAGCCATCAGGTTCTGGAACGAGTGGTCCCCTGGCTCCAATGCGTGTCTGAGTGGACAAAGGTTGCGATGATTCACTCTTCAGACCAGGCACCTGAAAGAGTTCTACGGCACAACAGGTGGAACCCATTGATAGATGGGGTCCAATGAACGGCATGCAATATAATGACGCCCAGGTAAGAGTCCAGAAGTAAGGAACTGGTGATGAGTAAGAGTCTTGTATCTTACCGATAAGCCTTTAAATTTTTCCGACGCCTACAGCGTTTAACTCGAGTGTATGGCATGAAGAGGTTGGCGTAGGTTCACCAGTATGTTTGCTAAAAAGAGGGGTCAAATTATTTGGACGCAGCAAGTAAACAAAACAATTCCGGAGATTTAAAAATACTGGAACTAACGTACAGACTCTTTAATGCATTATTAATACTGGAAAAGATAGCGCTGAATGTAGTGGGAGAAAAGTGGTCAGAAAATCTATCATGAATGGAGATCACTTAAATGATTGGTGAAATTTCATGGTAAAAAATCAACAGTCAAAACTATATCTATGTTTAATTGTAACAGTGAGAGCATTTCCATACACACACACAATGTGACGAGAACTCACATGATTGGGACTAAACAGATGTGTGTCCGTAAGAAAACCACTTGTTAGTGAGACCCATCAGAGAAAAGGCTTCAGTTTGCTAGGGAGCATAAAGACTTGAAGCAACAGATAAAAGTCATGTGATCTAATGAGTCCAGATGTAGCCCATACTGGAGTGATGGGCATGGTGGGAGAACATACAAACTTCAGGGTTACAGACCTTAGGCAAAAATCGAACGCTTGACCAGATGTCTGTTTATTTAAACAAAGCCTCAGTAAATGATCGAAGATGAGGATAATCCAACAAAACCCCATTTTTATAAATAATCTGTTTAAAATATACAGGGTGGGCCATTTATATGGATACACCTTAATAAAATGGGAATGGTTGGTGATATTAACGTCCTGTTCGTGGCACATTAGTATATGTGAGCGGGCAAACTTTTTAAGATGGGTGGTGACCATGGTGGCCATTTTGAAGTCGGCCATCTTGGATCCAACTTTAGTTTTTTCAATAGGAAGAGGGTCATGTGACACATCAAACTTATTGGGAATTTCACAAGAAAAACAATGGTTTTAACGTAACTTTATTCTTTCATGAGTTATTTACAAGTTTGTTTTTGTTCACAGCCATTGACATGTCGAAGAGGTTAACACGTGATGAGCGGATCGAAATTGTGTTGATATCTGGTGAACGCAGTAACCGGGTCATTGCAGCAGATTTCAATGCAAGACACCCTACGAGACCACCCATCTCCCATGCTACAGTTAGCAAACTGCTTCCTAAGTTTCGTGAAACTGGTTCAGTGTTGGATTTGCCAAAATGTGGACGCATGAAAACTGTCACTAATGAACAAACATCAGTGGCTGTCCTAGCTTCATTCAGCAAGAGCCCACAGCGTAGCACTCGCCGCATATCACTGGAGAGTGGCATTAGTCGA
>JAAGKR010003016.1:0-39878 GCA_011419295.1 Clarias macrocephalus
ATTCACTTCCTTAATAAGGTAGGAGCGGCGGCACGGTGGCTTAGTGGTCAGCACTTCCAGGGTGTACCCCAGCTCGTGCCCAAAGTCTCCTAGGATAGGCTCAAGGCCCCCCACGACTCTGCATACAGGATAAAGCAGCATAGATGATGAGTGAATGAGTGAGTGAGTGATACAAGAGCATTCACTCTGTTGAAAATGCCATACCGAGCCACAGCACACCCTGGCCATGGGGTTTATCCTTCAGCCACTCTCCCTCATACACATCTCCATTCTCGTAATTCATCCTCCCCCATCCGCTCCTCTCGTTCTCCACCCACTCTCCCTCATAGCGCGATGACGAGCTGTAGAAACGTGTCCCAAACCCCTGCACGCAAAAACACAAACACAAAGGTTAAACGATTAAAGGTTACCTATACCTTCTGAGATGCATGCAAATCCTGCAGTCTTTGCTTAACTTGCCCTCAATTTTAATCACCGTTATATTCCTCTATAGTGTGTTAGAGACACCTATTAAAAACACCCTATGGAGGAACCACTGGAGTACAGAGTGACACCCACCTCTTTCTTACCATTTCTCCATGTTCCTGAATACACTTTTACATATTCTTTAGTTGAGGGCTGCAGTTTGCTGAGCGTCCCGTAACCATCACGCATATTCCGTTTCCATTCGCCTTCATACACAGCTCCGGCTCTCTTCCACACTTGTTTTCCATCTCCTGTTTACAAGCCACAGTATATATCTGTAGATTATACAGTAGATATCTGTCTGTCTATGTCTTCCAAGGTAGTGATTTAACTATCTTTCAACTATCTATCTACAGGTTATATAGACAAGTCCATAAGTATTTGGACAGTGACATATCTCCTCCCCCTGCAATACACCAAATGAAAGGGATGTATTTGAAACAAAGATTTGAAAAACATTCTTTTTTTTTTTTAACTCTGTCCATTTTCATGGCATCAAAAGTAACTGGACAAACTAACAATCTTTTTTTTTTTTTTTAACATGAAAAACATTTTAGGCAATGACTGCTTGAAGACTAGAACGCATGATATGACTTGATATGATTTGATGAGTTTGCTGTGGAAGAACTTGAAAGGCACAAACACAGAGCCCTGACCTCAACCCCATCGAGCACCTTTGGAATGAACTGGAATGGAGATTGCAAGCCAGACCTTCTCATCCAACATCATTGTCTGACCTCATGAATGCTCTACAGAATGAATAGGCACGAATTCCCACAGAAACACTTCCAAGAAAAGTGGATGCTGTTAAAGCTGCATAAGGGGGACCAACGCCATATTAAAGTGTATGTATTTGAATTCAATGCCGTTGCATTTTTAGTCAAATACACTGCTACTTATTCACATATAGTATATCATCTACCATATTCATTGTATGCAGCTAAGATAAGGTAAACTAAATATATTCTTCTTTATTTATCCTTACTGACAATATTGGACAGAACAAAAAAGTACAAAAAAAAAAAAAAAAAGCAAAATTGCACCAAAGCAAAAAAATTCATTTGACCAGGCCTTTGCAAAACACAATACAAGAGATAAACTGAAGGTTTTAAGTCAGTGATTTATTGCGCATGCGCGTAATTGCCAATCAGTACATTAGGGGGAAATGATCAGCACTTCAGGCCTTAGTAATAAGGAGGGAGCAGTACGTTACCGTGTTTCATGTTCTCGAGCCACTCTCCGGTGTACTGGTCTCCGTTCGTGCTGTAGATGGTGTGGCGGGAACCCTCCTTCTGAGCCTTTTTATCTGCTGCTTTTACAAGTGACTCAGTTTTCCGAAGTTTCTTCATGAAAGGCATTACTCCACTAACACGGTGAGTTTTTAAAACTGAGAAAAACCGTAAGTCTAAAGTGTTAAACCGGTGAAGTCAAGCTGTTCATGAAACCCAGTTACTTTGTGTTCCGTAACCATAGCAACAACGCCAATGCTTAAAAGCGGAAGTGCTCGACAAACAAATTCATCTTGCAACATTTTAACTTGCATTACACTGGCATGATGCCTTCCTCTGCTACGTTTTCTCTAAAGAATGTGTTGTAAGTATGTTGAATTATTTTTTATTGGTTTTTAAGTATAACATTTCTAGATCTGCATGTAAAAAAACCTTCAACAGACGGATGTTACTCTCATGGTTTCTCATTTTTAAACACACCTTTACAACATCTGGAACTACGGGAACATTAAACAAAACAAATCTTTTTTTTTTTTGGTTTAAAATTGTTTTAACAGTAACATATCCACGCACACAAACTTGAGGCGGGAATCGAACCTAGATCCTGGAGGTGCAAGGCGACAGTGCTATTCACTACAACAACACCCTCCATTCCATAAAAAAATATATATATATTAATAAAAATTAATATGCAGAATGTTTATTATCCTGCTTAACCTGGATATTTATAGCACATACTTAGGTTGATTTCCCCAAAATACACTGTTCGTTCGTTTTTTCACCTAATATTATTGCATTTAATATACTAATATTTTATTTGGAGTTTGTTTTAAATTGCTGTGACAAAAAAAATCTAAATCGGTATATACAGTATATTTTTAGAAAACGACTGAATTATCGTGCGCATGCGCGCTGCAATACTAACCGGGTTGATCAGACGCATGCGTGAAAACTGGTACGCATGCGCAGTGACGGCCGTCCACAAAGGGGAGAAAGCAGGTGAGCATGGCAGTGGGTACAATGTCACTGGAGAGATGTCGGAGTGAATGGGAAGAAATGGAGAAAGAATATCAACAGCTGCAGGTTTGGACGTTGGCTAATTATTTCTCAGATTTGTGCAATTGTAATTAGAGGTAATAACGGAGCGGGCAAACTTTTAAAAATGGCATTTATTAACCCTTTTTCTGCATACTTGGCGTTCCAGTGATGAGAGCTAGCAGAGTTGCTAACATGACTGTGAGCACTGATTTCACTTAGACAACCATTCCTTAAAGTTTAGCTGATGTGTTGGTGTTTTTCTGTTTATTCGTGGTTTCATTCTTTGTGAGTGATTTTAAATGTCCTTGAGAAGAGAAAGGATGAGGTGAGAGTGATAAGTAGCACTAACATGATGTTTATTTTTATTATAACAACTTGAGCAGCTGTGTAATTGGAGATCATTAATAATTTGTCTGGTTGTGTAATTTAATCAGATAGAAATTATAGAGTTAAATAAGTCACTTGTCCTTTGTAATGATTGCATCTAACATGATGGTGTAATATGATCTAGAGCTTGCCTTTTGGTTTCTGATCCATGTGTGTGTTGCTCTCTGAAATAGCACTGTGTGACAGCTCTGTATAATAATAATAATAATAATAATAAATAATTAATAGTAATTATTATTATTATGATTGTCTTTTATTTTGATTGATTGCATTTTTCAACTGTAAGCGCTAGATAGGATATGAATCACCAGTCACCTTCCCAAATGATATCACGATTCATCAATGCCAATATATATTTTCTGAACCAATTATATTTTTCTCAGATTTTGTAAAAATTTTAAAGCTAAAGTTTAATTAAGCAATTAATTAAATTTTGCCCGTTCTTATTGCATTAGTTCTCTCACTTAAAAAACCAAGCACTGTGTGTAAACAATACAAACAAAACCTTTTTTGTAAAAAACGTTTAATATTTTTATTGAGCATTATGTATCTCTGTCTTGCGCCATAATTATCATTTCTGTACAAATTTAGCAAATAATTGACTCCTACACTGGGTTGAGGATGTGTAAATAGTTCTGAGTGTACCAGCTTTAGGATAATAAAGAGACAGTGATGTTTTTCTGCCTCAAACACCTCAAAACCTGAAAGTGGGCAAGCGGACACGCAGTTTTTAACGCACACAATTTTTGAACAATTGGGATTTTTTTATTATTTAACGCCATAAAATTTATTTCTGTTTTGCAACTCAGTACAAAATTGTTTATATCAGAGGCTGATCAGCTAATTACTGGTTATGGCCAGTCAAGCTGAAATCCAGCCCAATCTGGTCACTGGCTAATCAACTGGTCCATCTCTATTATTAACTTGTACATTAAAATAATAATAATAATAATAATTTTTGGTGTCAGTGTGGCGATATACTGTATGAATCACCACACAACAGAATCATGCTTCAGAACTGAATCGTTTTTTCCCCCATTTCTAGTAGACCGTAATTAAGGCAAGTGTTTCCAGGTTTATTTGGTAATGCTGAGAGTTAGGGATAAAGAATAGTAATAATAATGTTAATTTTTGTGTTTTGGTTTATTAGGAGACCCACAAGGTGTACCGGCAGAAGCTGGAGGAGCTCACACACCTTCAGGCGATCTGCAGCGGTGCCATATGCAAACAGAGGAAAGGTCTTAAAGAACTTGGACATGCACTTCGTCAGTACGTTTATTCTTCGTATGTGCATAGCCCAGTTATCAGTTATATGATGTACAACTGCAAAGGAGAAGCAGAATTTGGGAAGTCATTTAATGTTTGCTTAAGTAGCAGAAGTGGAAGTAGTAAAAGTTAAGCATAGGACACACGCATGTCTCAGATAAACAGGACATTTCTTTAGTAGTGTCTACCATAATGCCCCTAGGGCTGTCGGAAGTCAAATCATGTTTGTTTTTATTTTTTTTCTATCCATCGTTAATGTCCTTTTAGCATTCTACTAGACATATCGTACCCCTCAGATGTTACACACCGTCTAATTCTGTCCTTTTTTTTGGTTGTTTGGTTAATGATTTGTTTTCTACATTTTAGAACAAAACTAGTGTTTTTTTTTTGTTTTTGTTTTTTTTTTTACTGTGAAATAACATGACATTAGGTAATTATGTATCAACAGCCCCAACGTCAGTCAGTTGTTATTTTTAGACATGCAGGTCAGAATAGTTCCTGCAAGAATAGTATTGTCAAGTGCATTTGCAAAATGATGGACCTAGCTCTCATGAAAACCATCCCAGGAAAGCATGACAAAAACGTACCTCTGCTGCAGAGGAGAAGTTCATTTAGAGTTACCTGACTCCGAAATCACCAATTAACAAATAGCACCTCAGATAAGGGCTGTTATGAAGGCTTTACAGAGCATACAAGTAGCAGACACATGTCAATATCAACTGTTCAAAGGAGATTCTTGAATATTTTGGATGCCTGCCAGCAGAATTATTTTACAACGGACAAGGGTAAGTCAAAGATTATCTGCTCTCTGGATATAGAATTTATGTAAATAAATTTTTGGAAAAGACAAATGCATAATTTTTCTGTATAAACTCCTTGCTGTTCAATACACTTTGTCCATCTGACAGCAAGCTTTCATATTCCCTCATTAAAAATGTTTTAGGCTGAGCTTTGAGCCACAAATGCATCATTGTCTTCACCTGACAATCAGAAGTGAATCTTCATCCTCGTAAGGCTGCTTTCTGGGGACCAAACAGGAAAAAGTCTGATGGAGTGAGATCAGGACTATCGGGAGGATGCTTTAAGTTTTTTGCAGAGTGTCGACACTGTTGGCAGAAGTGTGCGGACATGCATCGTCATGCAAGATTACGACGCCCTTGAATTGCAGTCCTCTGCTTTTAATCTGAAGTCTAGGCTTCAGATTAAGCCTTCAATAAGCGTCTCAATGTAATGAGCACTGTTGATTGTGGAAACTTTTTCCTGATAATGTTCCAATACTGACCCTTGAGAAACCATGTCTCGTCATCAGTAATGATTCTCTTTAAGAAATTTTGGAGAATCGGTCCAGATTTTGTTTTTAGATACCCAGATGCTTCTGATTATGTTCTTCTGTGAGTTGTTTCAGCACCAGGTACATCCTCAGACCACCAAAAAAAACAAAATAACTTATTGCAGGCTGCTCTTCTTTTGTGCAAATCACAAGTGGGGCATCCATTTTTTGCTCACACCGCAGTTACAAATGAACCGATGTTCACACCTGCACAGCAGCTTGAATGGAAATCACTGATAAGACGATTGAAGACTGATAAGTGCGGTCAGCAGAAGTTTCAGTATAGCAGGAGTGCGGATTATTTTTGCCTCCCTCTCATAGGAAGAAATAAAAATCAGGAAAAGACCATGGAATTAGAGGGTGTGCCCAGACTTTTGTCCTGTAGTGTACAAGCACTTACAAACTCACAAACTCTTGCCAGTTCCTGCACACCGCACCATCCTTGGAGTCTCAAGAGAAAGAATTGCCCATGCTGTCTAGGTAGGAGGTCATATGCTCACGCACTCTCTCTCGCTCTGTCTTTCTCGCTCTTTCGACAGTCACCATGACACTAGAAGAGTGTTTTTGAGGTCATACACAGGACCGCACAAAGTCTGGATTCATATGCATTTTTCTTCATGTGAAATTTGATAGAATCAGCCCAAAAAACAAGCTGTTTGTAATTCTTTTGGATTCCGTTCAGCACTAAAGGAGGAAATCCTCTCTGCATGAGGATTCTGTCAAAAGTTTGGACACGCCTTCTAACTCCATGGTCTTTCCTGAATTTTAATATCTTCTCTTCCTGAAGGCATCTAAAATATGCTGTAATCTCCTTTGAACAGTTGATATTGAGATGTATCCTTATTCTCTATAAAGCCTTCATAACGACTCTAATCTGAGGTAATCTTTGTTAATTAATGATTTCTGAGGCTGTTAACTCTAAATGAACTTCTCTGCAGCAGAGGCAAGTTTTGGTCTTGCTTTCCTGGGATGGTCTTCATGTTTCATCATGGTGCTTGATGGGTTTTTGCAAATGCACTTGACAATACTGTTGCAAGAACTGTTCCAGAACAGCTGAGCTTTTGTGTCTTTAAAATAACAACTGACTGTTGTTGTTGTTGTTGCTACTTCACTACCTAATGCCATATGTGTTGTATCGTAGTTTAGAAATCTCCAGTATTGTTCTAGAATGTGGAAAATAAATCATTAAACAAAAAGCGCATTGAATTAGGAGGTGTGTCCAAACTTTTGACAGGTACAGTCATTTAGCATTCAAGTCCTGGGAAGTCATTAAAAGTTTGATGACCAATAAGTTATACTTTTAAATGAATCTTTTTTTTCCGGTTGAAGGCTTTTGTATTTGTGAGGGGGGCATTTTTTATTTGTTTGTTGATCGCTTGTGATGATGCATAAGCAGCAGTTTGAAAAGATGAGGACGAGGTTGGCTTCATGTGTATCAGAAAAAGCACACGAACCCTCTAACTCACTTAGTTACTGTTGGGAAGGTGGGAATCGGGAAGGGACCAAACTAGGGAGCAAATAATATTTGCAATGCTGCTATTCTTACTTTTGTTTATGCTTTGATGATAAAGACTACATGTGACCTGCACACATTTGTTGTTCGAGGATTTTTTTTTGTATTCATAAAGCTTATGTAGATTAATTGTGTGCCTTCAGATGTTCAAAATCATGTGACGACAAAGAGTCTCTGGCTATAAATGACCTGCAGGCGCAGATTAAAGAAAAGCAGAATGTCTTCTTCGACATGGAAGCCTACTTGCCAAAGAAGAACGGGTGCGTACATCTTTATATCTGTGTGGGAATGAGTGCGTATGAAGTGTGCTTGTGGGGAAAAAAATACATCAACATTTTCCTTATGACCACACACCCACCTATATATGGTGTATGAAATCTGACAATGAGTCGATTATATTCACTATATACAATCAAAGCAGCTGAATTGAGCTAAGCATATGAACTAAGTCAAGCAAGGTTATGGAAACATTTATTCAACTAAATAAAACATCCTGGTGTTCTAGAAAGTCGAGATAAATACCACCGGGTGAGAGTGAGTTTAGCGAAAAGCACACTGCCACAAAGTCAAAGGATGTGATGGATTTCTAACACAAAATGCAGAAATCACTGGTGAAAAAGGAATGCAGCACGGTAATCATTTCATATAATAATCTTCAATTAAATGATAATTTAAAGCTGTCTTGTAAAGCTGTCCTGATGGTGAATAATTCAAATTTCGGAAAAGCTTCAAAAAAACAGAGTTCACGGTCCATTTCGATGAAAAACGGCTCTGAGACAAAACGGCATCCGGGATTCCCCTCGCAATTTAAAGGAGCAGAGACAACACTGTTACATTTCACATGCAAGATTCATTTCCTTAGGTGTGATTTACGGTTTTTGGAAGCCAAAATTTAAATTAGATTAATTTCACAGCTCTAGCTTACAACCAGCAGAGTCTTCCAGATTTTCCTTTTGGATCTTTTGAGAGTTGTTTTTTCTCAGAAGTTAGAAAGGTTAGCTGCTTTTTCTTGCTACATCTTGACAGGTGGTATCTGAGAGAGAAAAAAAACTGAAAAGTTTTTTAAATAGTAGATTAGTATTTTTGACAAGTATTTGAGTTTTTTTTTTTTTTTTTTTTTTGGTATGGGTTTCATGATGTGAAAAAGACTAAACGAATGACCAACACTTGAAATCTGACCCATCTGTTCTACCTGATGTGCTGTTTCACAGATCCAAAATAAGATAAAAAAAAATTTTGCTGTTCATGCAGTAAACCTTGTCCTTCTCAAAATGCACGTGCCATCAAAAATATGATTAACTGGCTGTATGATTGATATTGCCGGATGTGATTCAACGAGTGCAGGTACAGAACATTCCCATTATGTGTTTAAACACGTTCCTTGTTGTTGCCTGCTCTTATTTCATCAACAGATTATACCTAAATCTCGTTCTTGGGAATGTGAACGTAACGCTGCTCAGCAATCAGACAAAGTAAGAAACTCTAATCTAACTTTTAGTTCCCATTTCGAATGATATTCCATCTTTATCCAAGTTATTAAATGTTATTAAGAATGGCTTTAGTTAAGTAAGTTTCTTCTCTCTGTATTGTGACAGGTTTGCGTATAAGGACGAGTATGAGAAGTTTAAGCTGGTCATGACCATAATCTTAATGCTGGGTGCCATCACATGCCTCTTCCTGCTGAACCACCGGTAAGACCTGCTCCCTGTGCTAACATATGCTAATACAGTTACGCATGAAATGAACGGTTTCAAGGGTGTGTGAAATCTCTCTTGTGTTGCAGCGTCACAGACGAAATCTTCAATTTTTTATTGGTGTGGTATTATTGTACGCTGACCATCAGGGAAAGCATTCTCATCAACAACGGCTCCAGGTGAAGCTAATAAGCTCTAATTTTATAAGAGGAAAACGGATAAACAGTCTGGTGCATTATTAGGTCCGTTTACATTTGTATTGGGTCTTTCCAAATAAACTCGTTAAACATAAACTAAAATTAGGGCTGACCCTGACAATATACGTCCTTTAAAAAAAAAATGCCGAACATGATGACTCAGCTTAGCCTAGCCTACCCTACCCTCAGTGTGCTCAAAAACGCTTGCATTACCTGCAAAAATAAATAAGTAATTGTATGCTCTAATGTTTAATTCAGTCGTCTTTAGCTTTGGTTACAGCACATGGCGCTGCAGTTGCTAATTGAAAAACGGTCATAGATGTAATAACCTGGTCATTTAGTACACTCAGGTAATATACATTTTATTGCCACATAATGTTGCTGAGTCTAGACCTGACCAACTGAAGCAACCCCAGATCATAAAACTGCCTCCAGAGGCTTCTATAGAGGGCGCTATGCATGATGGGTGCATCACTTTATGCACTTCCCTTCTTTTAAGGCATATCTTTGCTCTGGAATAGGGTCCGTCTGAACTCATCAGGCCATTTTTGCTCCCTAGCAAACTAAATCCTTATTTAACTTAGTCCTATTTATTTATTTATTTATTTATTTTTTGATAAACCTGACTAGCAAGTGGTTTCCTTGTGGCCACACAACTGTTTAGTCCCAATACAAGTAGTCCCCGATTTACGAACATTTCCGCAGACACGAACGGACTGCAGTTCTACTGTACTCCCAGTTCAATTACGGAAGTAGCTGACTTTTTGTACAAAAAAATAGACACTGCAGTTCACCAGAAGCCAATATTTACTATTATATATATACAATATTTTATATAAGTGAATGTATAAAATATGAGGTATATTTTATGTGTCTGTCCGGGACAACGATGATAGACAATGACTGACCTGATGGTGAATAATTCACATTTCGGAAAATCCTCAACAAAACAGAGTTCACGGTCCATTACGGTGGAAACCAGCTCTGAGACAAATCGGCGTCCGGGATTCCCCTCGCGATTTAAAGGAGCAGAGACGACACTTGCATTTCGCATGCCAGATTAATTTCCGTAGGTGTGATTACGTTTTTTGGCTACATGATGGCAGTGTGGGGAATGGGGACAGAGATTTAGTCAAAGTGGATTGGTATGCTTTACGTTGTATATTCGTGTTAAAGGCGTATAAGCCTCACTTTGTCTGACTTAAGAACAAATTGGGCTTACGAACGAGTTCCATTCCAGGAGACCACTCATAAGTCTGGGACTACCTGTACCGGTAAATAAACTGAATCTTATACTGGTATTATGGTGAACGGGTTAGTGTTTTTTTAAATATTAAAATAACACAAATATTTAAATAATTCCAGGTACTGTTAATCATTTAGCTTTGGATAAGCCAAAACAAGTCAATTGTTTTTATTACTTAAATACAAAAAAATAAAAAGTGATTTAATTGTAGCTGCATTCTTTTATTTTATTAATTTACTTACATTTTATTTGAACAAACAGTATCTGAGTCAGACTTGTTTTTATATTGTGCGTTTCAGAATTAAAGGCTGGTGGGTTTCTCATCACTACGTCTCGACGTTTCTCTCAGGTGTCATGCTTACCTGGTGAGACACTCCTACAGTCAAAAACATAAAACCCTTCAATCAACGCACAGTAAATGGCACCTTTCCTAACTGTGTTTATCTGCTTTAAGGCCTGAGGGGGTAATATATCAGACGTTCAGGAGTCAGTTCCTGGCCTTCTCCATTTTTCAGAGTAAGAGCCGATGCAGTGTTTAATTTTTTTCACTGAATTGTCTACCGACAAATTAAGTGTGACTAATAACTACTGAATAATAATGATGATGGGATTGATCAACCTTACACTTTTTCATTCCTATTCCATCTATATGTGTGTTGCAGGTTGTGTGCAATTTCTTCAGTATTATTATCAGAGCGGGTGTCTGTATCGGCTGCGTGCTTTAGGGGAGAGGAATCAGCTGGACCTGACAGTAGGTGAGTTCTACACATCAGTGCACATGACTGGGAAGTCGCATTGTGTTTGAATAAGTGACGTCTGATTTCACTGTCACTTTCAGATGACCAAACCGGTTGCAAACCGAGTATCACTGTGATGTAAAAGATATTTATAGTTTACATGGCATCCCATACGTCCAGCATCATACTCTCAATTTCTATTTTTGTACACTGCCTGGCCAAAAAAAAAAAGTCACCATTTTAGAAGTGTCAAATTATTGGGCTGTATCAAGCAAAGAAAACAACCAAGGAGATTTGAAATGATTGAAACTGTGTTAAGAAGTCTTCAACACATCAAAACTGGGGCGGCTGGGCTTCAGTTTGTTAGGGAGTATAAAGATTTGACTTTGGAGCAATGGAATGGTTCCAGATTGGCTACGTGGTGAGTTTCAGATTGTACAGAATTGTAATGCAACCATCATGCATAGTGTCCACTGTACATGTACATGCCTCTGGAGGCAGTGTTATAATCTGGTGTTGCTTCAGTTGGTCAGGACTCAGCAACGTCATGTGGCAACAAAATGAAGTCAGCGGATAACCTGGCCATTCAGTAGATTCAGGTTATAACATCTATGGAGGTTTTTTTTTTTTTTGGTCATTGTCACAGAAATATTCCAGGATTGTGAAAGAGTGATTTTGGGAGCATGAGGAATCATTTTCAAACACCACATTGTGTGCCGTAATCATATCTAAAGATGACTGAATGAAATCTTTTGTTTTTATTTTTTGGCCAGGCAGTGTCTTTACAGCTTATAATGTACCTGAGCAAGTAAGACAAACCTTCCTAATGGGAATGTGTATATAGAGACAAATGGTCAATTATGTTCACTTTCTAAATAAAAGCTATTGATTCCTTTATTATTTACTTAAACACATTGTACGTAGAACAATTGTGGTAGGAATTCAGATATTGCACAAAAAAGAAATTACATGAAATAAAAATGAATTCAGTGAAGGAGCAGCATGGTGGTGTGTTTTCTCTTGGTGTTCATGTGCCTTTTCCTCCGTGTTTCTCTTGTTTGTTTATAAATTAATGGTGATAATTTGGGGAAGACATTATATGGCTGAAAATGTTTAGCCATAGTGTGTCTTGGTGTAAACTAGATGGGTTGTCTGTTTTTTTGGCGTTTAGAGGGTTTCCAGTCATGGATGTGGAGAGGACTGACCTTCCTCTTGCCATTCCTGTTCTTTGGACATGTGAGTTTAAACACTACACTGCACTGAGGCAAGATGATTTATTGTTGGTATTAATATTATATACCTTTTGGCTAAATATCACCTTACAGTAAAATTTCAGAAAATTTACGGAGGAAATATCTTTAATTCCTGACTCGTGTGTTCAGGCAGAGATAGTAACCTCTGTGTGTGTATTTAGTTTTGGCAGCTGTACAACTCAGTGACTCTGTTTAGACTTGCTGCACGGGAAGACTGTAAAGAGTGGCAGGTATGTACACACACGCGCACACATATAATCCAGCACATGTCTGTATCCGTCCCTGACCTGTGACACATTTGTCTGGTGTAATCGTTGCATGCCACAGGTGTTCATGCTGGCTCTGACCTTCCTCGTGCTGTTCCTGGGGAACTTCCTGACCACGCTCAAAGTGGTCCATCAGAAGGTACAGAAGAACAAGCAGAAAAAGGAGGAGCAGAAGAAAAACTGAAACTACGCTTTCTGAGGGCCACCTCAGGGTTGGTTGTCATGGCAACATCCTCTTCACTACAGAGACTGTGTGCGGACGGAGACCGAGCTGCCTCGTCTCGCTCCTCCGCGTACCGTTGGGCGTCTCTCGGCTGTGTTACGTGATGGACATTTCAGTGATTTTAAACGCAGGTCAAACATTTTAATTGTGGTCGGTGTGAATGTTTACACATCAGCTTGCTGCTGGAGACGCACATGTGATCAGCGATTCACAAAGGGACAGGGGAGGAAACAGGATTTCAAATGTGATCTTGATTAAACGATGCTGAATTAAAAGTCTTGTTTCCTGCATCTTTTTTTTTCTCTCTTATTGGCGGCATTCACTCGCATTTAATCAGCAAACCTGATGTGACTTGTTTCCCTTTTCTTCAGTTCGGAGCAGTTGGGACAATGTTTTAGTTATTTTTCTGTATAAAGTAGTTTGACAACATAGCTATTGTAACAAAACTAACTTGGCACAATGTTAACATTAGAAATGTTAGTTAACCTTAATATCTCTTCTATTGCACTAGCTACCCATGTTATAGGGCTGTCCTATATTACCAAAAAGTTTTTTTGTTGTTTTTTTTAATGACCATTTGTAAATTGAATTTTATTATTTTTTTTTTTTTTGGTGGTTGTTCTTACATAATTCCTTTTTAAAATTGCACACTTGTTGTAATTTATTAACAGGGACTTGTGAGGGAAATATCGTAACAACAAATATGGTGTGTGTGCTTGTGGTCTAACATGGATTGGCCCATACAGGATGTACCCTGCCTAGACCTCTGGGATGGGATGGGCTCCAGGGCTCGGATGACCGTGTACAGGATAAGCAGTATAGAGAAGGAGTGAGTGAGAGAATTGCTTCAATCTCCGAGTCCTTACCTACTACAGAGCCAAAAAAAATGTATACACACTTCAGGAAAAATAAAATGGTATTATTAATATTATATTAATATAGTATACATCATGTTATATACTGTATATCAATATACAACATATAGCAGTAAATTTATCAAAAATATTTAAGTTTTTTTTTTCTTGAAGTATGCATTTTTTGGCTGACTATATTTCAGCATTAGCTTTATTCAACAGGATCTTTTTTTTTTTTTTAAATATACCATTGATTATACAATTCACAGTGCATCTATACATTCATAAAATGAAATATTTCAAGAAATATTTTAGTTTGATTATGGCTTATAATTTATGGCTTAAATCCTCACTCACTCATCATCTATACCGCTTAATCCTGTATTCAGGGTCATGGGGGGCCTGGAGCCTATCCCAGGAGCCTTGGAGCACAAGGTGGGGTACACCCTGGACAGGGTCCCAATCCATCTAGGCCAAATTTAGTACAGTATATGCATCCCTCCACAAGGTGGCTAAGCCATAGAAGGGCCTTACTGAAAGGACTAGATGTTTGCAGGGTGATGTATCAACGCATGTAGACTTGACTGGAAGGGGAAAGTTTTGGAAGGAAAAGGTGCATAAGGAGTGGAACGACGCTGAAGTCAGTGCATCAAGAGCAACCACACACAGACATCTCTAGGAAATGGGCTACAACTCTTGCACGCCTATCATCAAGCCACATCAGAAGTTTCTTACCTGGGCTAAGAAGAACAAGAACCGGACCGTTGCTCTGAGGTCCGCTTTTCAAACGAAAGTACATTTTTATTTACTTTAGAATCTGGATGCACAGAATCCAATGCCATCTGCTGGTGTTTTATACACTGTGTCCATGTGTTTTATCAAATTTAAAGCCAATGCAGCGGAACGGTCAACCAAGAGATTTTAGAGAACTTCATGCTTCTGTCTGTTGACGAGCTTTATGGAGATGCAGCTCTACTTTTCCAGCAGGACTTAACACATTGCCCACAGTGCCAAAACTACCACTAACCGGGCTGCTGACCATGATATTACTGTGCTTGATTGGCGCCAGCCAACTCGCGTGACCTGAACTCCAGAGAGAAATTATGGTATATTGTCAAGAAGAAGATGAGAAACAAATGATCCAAGAATACAGAGCAGCTGTAAGTCTGCTATCAAAGCAACCTGGTCTTTAAAAACACCCGTCTCAGGCCGATCGCCTCCATGCTACGCAGCACTGCGGTACTACATGTTAAAGCAGTCTCGACCAAGTGTTTCAATGAACATAAATACAGTATATGTATTGTAAATTCTTTTTTAAACTTTGAAGCAACATTCATGAATATTAAAAAAAAAAAAAAGTCATCATGCACAAACATATGTTTAATGTGTGTGCTGGTATAATACACTTAACAGAAATGTGTAAGGTTTGTAACAAAGAACGATAACAGAAAGTTAAACACAATTCTATCAGGGTACACCAACATAAATGAAAAATGTTTGCAATTAAAATGTAAAATATATATATATATATTTGCCTTTCAAAATGTAACAAAATCTTTAAAAAATATATATTTTTTTATCTTATCTAAAATATTAATATTTAATTTAAAAAAAATAAGGTCAATATTTTTCCAAAAATTTTAACCACAATCAGTAAAAAAAAAAGTAAAATAATATATATATTTTTTTGGTTTGTGATTGGTCAGATACAATACTTATCCACTAGGGGGTGCTGTGAATCTAAATATCCATAGCAAATCTAATGCAGTGTGGTGGCAATGTTGGATATCAGTGCTGTGAGTGTGACTCAACACTGCACCAAGTGGGCCAGAAGTAACCTGCTAAACCTGTACTGTGTGCACTCAACTACTTCCTCTTGGTGGCTCATTTTAATGAACTAAAAAAAAAGGTGGTCATTTGTTTAATAGGTCCAAAGAGGACACTTTAAAATAAAATGCAATTTTTTTTTTTTTTAAAGTGCTTTTTCTGCATTGGAAACCAGCCATGATGATCACATTGGTGACCTCAATGCTTATTTTAATCTGAGTAGAAACCTCAATTCGCACACCCGCAGGATTAGAGTCCCGCAGAATGATCGTTATCGTAATGAAGATGTAAACACCAGACATAAAGTGTACTTCAGTTTTGAGATTAAGAACACTGGTTAACTATGCACTAGTGAACATGCACTAGACTGTAAAGGACATTCGATTTAATAAGATTTAATATGCTAACACGCCAATAGCAGCATATAAACTTCTTCTTACATTCTCCATTATTACAATCACTTACAATAATGTATTGCAACTCTCTGAGTCTTTATACAGTCATTTTGGTATATATTAAATAGCTAAGCTAAAGAAAACTAAACAATGTTGTGCGTCTCCTGCTGGGATTACATTATATGGCACTTCCTCCGCTTCTTACGGACATGCCGTGATTTGCGACTGTGATCCATCGCCAACTTGGTGGCTTCTTTAAAAACGTCCTCTACATTCTCACGGTGTTTAGCTGAACATTCTAGGTAGAGTGTAGCATTCATCTGCTTCTGTGTCTCCTCTCCCTGAACACATCAATCACACACACACACACACACACACACAATGAATAACAAAATGTGAACCATTATACTGAACGCTATAACACACTGAAACAATACTGTATACACGATGCTATAATACTAACACACTGTATTATACTGAACACTGTAATACACCAGGCAGCATGTTGGCTTAGTGATTAGCACTGTTGTCTCACACCTCCAGGGTCTGGGTTCAATTGCCAGCCAGGTTTGATTCCCGCCTCTGTGTGCATGGAGTTTGCATGTTCTCCCCGTGTGTGGTGGGTTTCCGTCCCACAGTCCAAAGACATGCAGATTAGGCTAATTGGCATTCCCAAATTGTCTGTAGTGTGTGAATGAGCCTGTCAGTGTGTGTGCCCTGCGATTGATTGGAACCCTGTCCAGGGTGTACCCCGTCTCGTGCGCTACAGTATGTCTCCCGGGATAGGCTCCAGGGCCCCCATGATCCTGTACACAGTATAAAGCGTTAAAGATGATGAGTGAGTGAGTATAACACACCATAACACACTTACAGTATAATGCGGTATTACTGTGTACTGAATACAGTACTATAATACACCATGAAACATTTTACTGATACACTGTGAATCTCACTCACTCACTTACTCATCATCTATACCGTTTAATCCTGTATAATCCTGGGACGAGGAGGGGCCTGGAACCTATCCCAGGAGATTTAGGGCACAGGGAGGGGTACACCCTGGACAGGATGCCAAGCCATCGCAGGGCCACACACATACACACACTCATTCACATATTACGGGCAATTTGGAAACACCAATTATCCTAATCTGCATGTGGGAGCAAACCGGAGTACCCGGAGGAAACACACCAAGACCGGAGGAAATATGCGAACTCCAAACACACAGAGGCGGGAATCGAACCTGGACCCTGGAGGTGACACTGTGAATCATTATACTCAAAATAACACAACACACGGAACCAATACACTAAAGAATGTAACAAAAATTTCATACCGAACGATTATTCTAAACATCGTAACACACTGAATCATTATACCGAACACTAATATTTCTGTGAAATATTATACTGTGTTTCATAAACCACCATAACACACAGTAAACCAATATGCTCAACTCAGAATAACACACTGAACCATTATACTGAACCATAACCACAACCAACAGACACAGCAAACCTAATGCACCATAATGCACTAATACTCTGTGAATTATTATACAGTGAATCATTATACTGCACTGAACATCACACCATTCAAATAAACACATCATAAAATCCAGTGAACCACTGCCCTAAATACAACATAACACACAACAGCACACAGTGAACAAATGACCCCAGACAATGATCTGGTTATCTTTCCAGCCATTTGCTAACCTGTCTGATTTGATTAGGTGCTTTGGTGTGATGTCATCATGATGTCATCGCTTACCTGAATGTATGTGATTGGTTCGAGGTCAAGCGATCTCAGTTTCCTCATCTTCTCCTTGTCCATTCTTAAATCAGTTTTACAGCCAATCAGAATCACAGGGACATCACGGCAGAAATGATTCACCTCTGGATACCACTACACACACACACACACACACACACACACACACACACACACACATATCATGTACTGTATTTAAAATTTAAAATGCAATTTTAAACTTGTTTAAACATCATTTCGCAATTTGCTTTAATAGCCAGAGCCCGTGAATTGTATTTAATCCAATAGCATTTTGTTTGTGTAGCACTTAAAAAAAAAAAATCAATCTTATCTTGGAAATGCATGTTGTGTGTTAATATACCTTAATTAACACATTCTCATAGCTGGTTGGGTTTGTGACATCGTAACACACGAGGATGAGATTCGCATCCTGATAGGAGAGTGGTCTCAACCGGTCGTAATCATCCTGACCTGACAACACACACACACACACACACACACACACACACACACACAGAGTAGATTTACACTGATGTTTACCTTTGCACCTACTCATATCTTTTTCTAATTCTTATTTCTGACTGGTGTTAGTACCCGACGTTGACAGGAAAAACATTTGTAGAAACTGTTAAAAGGTTAAAGCTAAAAATAAGCTGATCAGCAGCTTCTTTCTTCGTCAGCCAAATACACGAAAGAGTAGATCTAATTATAAACTAATCCCAGGAAAAAAAACTATTCAGTTTAGCTTTTCTAATTAATATAAATTGTTACATGTGCTTGTTTGTGTTCTTATTTTGTAGATTATTAAATCTGGCACATAACTGTTCATAATATTGCTTTTACTGACCATTTTACTTTCACTTATGAAAGTAACTTAGGTTAAACTTGAGGCAGATATCTAAGTACTAAGTTGATTTCAGACCAGCGGTTGATTTAAGACGCGCCCACAGTTTGATGCTTGCGCAGTTCTCTGTGTCAAAACGTGCGGTTTATAATCTGGCACAAAACGTCTCACTTCTACTAAACATTTTGCTTTCATTCCTGGTGCAGGTTTAACTAAAACCTAATACTTAAGGACCTAAAAATAGTTTCATTAAATTAAACTGTCCAGGTGTGATGTTGTCATAAAATCTGTCTAGACAGACATACAGACAGACGGAAACTTTTTCATAACCGGAATTCCTCCAAAGTATGAAACGTAAAGATATCACTGAAAGAGCGAGCTCTAACCAATATACAGACAAAACCTTTATGTATATTATTTAATATACACTTTTACATTTTAAGGGGTAATTATTTTATTCATTAAAGCACCGTTTGATTGAACGTATCATCATTATGTGAGCCAGCTTTGTGTTTGAACATTGCATTTAAAAGCAGTGTGGATGATAAACCCACATCCTGCCTCAGTCTTCCTGTTCCTCAGAATCATCACTGCTTGTACACACACATGCGTCTGGTAATGATAAGAACACACCGAATTGTCATTTCAAAAATGTCAGCTGTTAAAAACTGACCACAATGAGCAATTCAACTCAGTAATTTCTTTAACGGTTTACAATGCAATACAACACAGTGCGACTATATTTGTAGAAGAATTCTATACAGTGCTTTCACTGTTTACCAATTTATTACAACGGTGTATAATGTTAACCTGGTTACTCAAATGGTACTTGTAGGGTTGGTATGTTCAATGTTAGAAAATGAACATTTCAAAAAATTTGTTTAAAAAATGTATAGAAGCTTAACCTATTTGCCGTGATTTGCTGAGTAGTTACATAAATGTACTGATGCAACTGTCTACGTAACTACAGTACTTGTAAACACTAGAGAATGGTTAAAACAGGCTAGTAAAGTTTATCTGTCTCTAAGGAAAGATTTCTATCCTGAAGAGTTATATCCATAATGAATATGGAAATCCTTAAAACAGGTTTTCAAATCTTTTTTTTGAAAAGGATCTATTTTCCTGTTGATATTGTTGTTGGATGGTGTTAAACACCTGTCTGCGTTTGTGCCACAGTAACAGGATGTGGTGTTCTACCTGCGATCTCCACTTCCTGCAATGTAGACAAAGCCACTTTGATCATTTCATATCCTTGCTATACTTCCTGTCAAACTTGTAACTTATCTCACTATACTGAGAAATTGTAAACAGCTACATCAGCATAAAAATGATACTGAGTATTAATGAATAATCAACAGAATGAAGAATAATGATGATAATGAAGAATTTTCCAGTGTGTAAAAATTATAGCAAAACCAGGAGTTTAAAAACAATTTAAATCTGAACCAGAATTCCTTGTAATGCAGTTTGCTTAAATTGACACTCACAACTGAATAAAATGACTAAAAACTTTTTTTAAATATATACTGTATATAATATTGATCCTAGATTAACGTCCTTAAAATAATGCTAATCTGCTATCATGATATAATGATATAATGCTAGTCGATAGTTTCAGCTGTTTGCTATAATGCTAGTCAGAACATTAGCCTATTAACAATTCTGTTAGTTTGTACTTTGGCTGTTTACTATGAAGCTAATTTGCAGTTAGGGTTGCGGTGTAGATGTTTAACGTGTGTAATGCTTAGATTGTGGTAAAGCATGAGGAAAGAACCGCTTTGAATGAGCATGCTGAAAACACCAGTGCATATGCTTCAGTTTTAAAAACAAAACATTGCGTTTCCACATTTATGGTCAAGATTCAACTGAAATGTTTAGTGTTTTAATAAAAACACTTGAAGAGACTATAGACTTGTGTAACCCAGTTCTTGAAAAATTAGGTCTTTCAGGAACAGTCAGATTTTTTTGTGTCATTCAGTCGGTTGTGTCAAGTTTTTTGTAAGCTACAGATATCAATTATTAGTTTAGTCTACTTTGTAAAATGCTAGATTGAAAATTAAGCCTGTTTATGATTATGCTACTTTGTAGATTAGCTTTTTTTTTTATTATAAAGCTGTTTAAGCTGTTTTTTTTATTATGCTAGTTTGTACATTAGCCTTATTTACTATTATGCTAGTTTGTAGATTAGCCTGCTTATCCTTATGCTAGTTTGTAGATTAGCCTATGTACTATTATGCTAGTTTGTAGATTAGCCTGCTTATCATTATGCTAGTTTGTAGATTAGCCTGTTTACTATTGTTTATTATAAAGCTAGTTTGTGGTTTAACCTGTTTTCTGTTATGCTAGTTCGTACTTTAGCCTGTTTACTATTATGCCTCTATATACAACAGTTAATTCCAACCCGAGCAATTTGATTGGATGAGAAGCATTCCACAATGGTGGTAATAGACGATAACAGCACAGGTACATTTTACTATATGTGTTGCTCCATGTCACAGTTGTTCTAATAACTGTTAATTACACTAACTGTTGTTCAAGAGCATAGGCGAAAGTAGGTCTGTAAGCTCTGCAGTACTTAGTAGAGAGCAACTGGCTGCCAAAACCCACATTCAAAACCAGTCACAGAAGCGCTTGGTATCAGATGTGGTCTCCTTAATAATTATTTCAAATTTGTCCTGAATAGCCTCTGAGCCCATCCTTGTTCATTTACTTAGAGCTGCAAAGCCAACAGGCTGCATCCAAAATTCCTCTTAAACCCCTGATCAAGGGTACTTGGTGTGGTGAACAAGGGATTGTACACCCTAGGCCACTAGCTTTCCATTTAATGCTATTTGAGATTTAGTCCCGAACCTGGAAGTTAATGGAGCTGATATTGTAAAGTGGTGTAAGTGGAAATATAAGGAGTCTTCCGGAATTTCAGGGATTTTTGTAGAATATAACAACTTTTACCCTGGTTAATTACACTAACTGTTGTTTGCTAACTGTCGGCCGCCGGCTCCACCAGTCGCGGTTAGTTGGTTCGCGGAAGGATATTTGTTAGCGGAGCCAAATAACCGGTAAAATTAACTAATCATTATCTGTGGATAATAAATGGTGTTTGTGGAACTGTTGTATAATAGCAGTATCACACTCAAGGTCATGCTGTTGTGCTGAATATCAGACCGTGCCTTGTGTCTATGACGGCGTCGCAGTCCTGCTGATATTCAAAATAATCTAATCATCTAAACAGCACTCCCTGTCATTTGCTATTGCTTTAGTGTAGATTGTAGTTATTTGATACTAATTATCTAGTTTTATATCCAGTATTTAAGCATTTTGAGTACACATGCACAAATAAAACAGGTCGTTCAGGATGTTTCTCCTTTCCTACCATCGATGAGATATAAAATAAGAGGATGTAAGGTGTGCCATGTTTCTGTTTGTTAAAGTTTCAGAAATTCTCTGTAAGAAGTAAGATGTGTGTGTGTGTGTGTGTGCGTGTGTGTATGAGTCACCATTTTTTCTGACCTCTGATTAAGGTTTAAGGAATGCAGCATCAAGAATGATAGGTGTGTGTGAGTGTTTGTGTGCATACCTGCTGTGTCGTACAGGTTCAACTGAATGTCTTTTCCACCATGTTTCACTGTTGTCATGTACTTTTCAAACACTGATGGAGCGTACGTCTGAATAAAAAATATAACTGTGTAAATAATAAAAAAATATTCATACTTAAATTTTACATATATGACAAGGTATTTTTTTAAACAGGATAAAATGCAGAAGTGTCTAATGAACAGTTTTTTTTATTCGTGCTTTTACTTCTCCAAACCAATATCCTTTTTTATAAAACTTTCACTTATAAACACAACATGAAAAACCACCTACACAATACCTAATTACTCCCTTTACTCTGGTGTGTTTGTTCTGTAAGCACTTTATCCAGGTCAGGGTTGTGGCGAAATTGGAAATTTAGTGGGAAAAAAACAGGAATAAAGCATTCTCCATCAGAGGCACGCACATTCACACACTTATTCATACCTCGGGGCAATTAAGAGTAAGTACTACTCTTACATCGATTGGGAGGAAACCAGTGAACCCTGAGAAAACCCCATACAGTCATGGGCTCAGGATTATATCAGAGAGCTGTGAGGTGATGACGTTACCTAGTGTATTATTGTTGCCCTTCGTAAGAACTATACACTGTAGACATGTGCAGCTTCCAGATGTGACCTCGTACAGTGTCATTTAGAAATCCACTGAATTCATTTTAAAAATGTCCCTTTTTATGTGATTGGTCCTAAACAAATAGGAAAGGACTCAAATATAAAAAAAGAATACAAGAAAAAAAAACCCATCTCTGGTTCGATTTAAAGCACTAGAAGCAAAAGTGAATTTTATTATAATAAACCTGCTTTGGTAAGCTTATTGACTCAACTGGTTTCGAGAGTGTGATGTAAACAATGAGAACAAAATCATTAGTATAGGTTTAGGTCCAGTGTGTACACACAACAACCGGAGATTAGTGCCCTCAGCGTGTATACAAACCTACAACAACCTTTAATACTCGATTGAAACCACATGGCTAGGACTTTTCACTAATTCACTTCTTCACACTTCTTGGGTGTGTGATTGTGCTGACATGTTTTGCAATTGCATTTCCTTCCTTAAAATTCACCTTGTGACACACGGTAACATTGGTGAATAGTAAATAATGTATTAATGTATGCAATGTGAACAACTGTTAAATCATTTAAGAATAGATGGAAATAAAGAACTAAATGGTCTTTAAGATCAACAGTGTCTAATGGGACTTGATTTCGAGCATAGAGCGAAATTAAATGAATAATATATACCATAAACAGAGATGGGCGAGGTGTTACAGAGACTTGTGTAAAAGTTTGTACCTTCTCTAGTTTCACCTGCTAGTCATAAATATTCTCTAAGCCAGGAGATAAGATTTATACCTGGCAGGTAGAAATCAATTAAAGTCTGTTGCTTTGGTAACTGCTTAGGGTTTTCACTGGAGCGATATTAATCATTGACAAAACACATATTGAAGATGTCCTGACTATCATTAAATACTTCATTAAAAGATGAGCGGGAGGTTAGACTCTTTTTAGTCGTCGACTTGGATAAAATGACATTTGTTTCCGATTTGTCTTTCCAAATTTTTACATTTATTAACATGGTATGTTACAATGATTGGTTTAATTTATTTGTGTTCTAATATTGTAGTTGTGTTCAGTTGTTAATTGTTGCTTAATGAAGACTGTCCATTTTAAATCTATCTTCAAATGTAACTTTTTTTTGTGTGTGTGTATTACATGTTATTAGCAAGAAGGGAAATGTATTAACATGCTGTCTGTTTATTGAATCGCTGTGTTTTACCTTGCTAACTCTAAGTCCACTGAGAGTACTGCCGATAGTGAAGCCACAATCAAACAAGAAAAGATACAGTATATACACTCACTGGCCACTTCATTAGGTAGACCTTGAACTGCCTTTATTCTTCATGGCATTGATTCAATGAGGTGCTGGAAACATTTCTTAGAGGTTTTGGTCCATAACGACACGATAGGATCACGCAGTTGCTGCAGATTTTGTCACCGTTTTCACTACATAACAAAGGTACTCTATGGGATTGAGATCTGATGATCAATTGGTAATAAGGAGCCCAAAGTTTGCCAAGAAAATCCCACACACCAATACACTACCACTATACCTGAACTGCTGATATACTGTAAGACAGGATGGATCCTTTCTTGTATGCTGTTTATGCCAAATTCTGACCCTACCATCTCAACGTCGCAGCAGAAATCGATACTCATCAACACTTTTCTGATCTTTTATTGTCCAATTTTGGTAAACTCATGAGAATTGTAGCACGGTTCATGTTCTCCGCTGACAGGCGCATCCCCCGGTGAGGTCTTCTGCTTCTGTAGCCCATCTACCTCAAAGGTTCGACATGTTTGCGTGTTCAGAAATGCGCTTCAGTATACAGTACCTCAGTTATAGCCGGATGTTATTTCAGTTACCATCACCTTTCTATCACGTCAACTCCAATCTGGCTGTTCTCCTCTAACCTCTGGCGTGAACAAGGCATTTTCGCCCGGAAACCTGCCACTCACTGGATATTTTCTCTTTTTTTTATTTATTTTTTTAGTTCTATTTCTTTTTTTTTTTTTTTTACCCCTTTTTCTGTAACCCCTAGAGATGTTTGTGTGTAAAAGTCCCCGCTGATCATCAGTTTCAGAATTATTCAGACTTGCATGTCTGGCACCAACACTCACGCCATGTTTCAGAGTGACTTAAATGAGCTTTCTTCAGCAGATCGTCTTGAACATGTCTACTGTACATGCCTGAATGTGTTGAGTTGCTGCCACGTCGATCGGCTAATTAGAGATTTACGCTAACGAGAGCTGTACCCAATAAAGTGGCCAGCGAGAGGAGCTTACTCCATTAAGTTATGCTTATAACAAGATTCAATTCTTTATAAAAATCGGATTATTCGTCAGGAACGTTTGGTTAATTATTGTCTGTTATGAATCAAAAACATAGCAGAATGTACTTCTGTTTTAGCGTGTAAAGGTGCTGGGCTGTTCAACTCCAGAGCTAGAAGGCTACGACGTCTAATTTTCCAGCAATTAAACACTCCCAAGTGACTTGGCAATTAACAGAGTAGTTGAATCAGATATGTTTGCAAAAAATAAAAATAAAAAAATAAATAATAATAAAAATTGAGCAGGACACCAACCCTCCAGATCAGGGTTTGAACAGTAGACTATCTAACTTTAATAACTTACATTAGACTACTGCATTTGAAATTTCCCAGTTTTGCTTTGACAGAATACATTGCTAACTCTATAATCAGGCTAATCTAGTTATGTGTATTCAAACGTCACTTTCTTTTTCTTTTTCTTTTTTTTAACCGTGTTAAAAATGTATTACACTTGTGGATGTGGTGGCTAAACTGAACTTTGTTCATGTGTGTGTCAACTCTTTTTTTTTTTTTTATTGTGTTAAAGATCAGCCTGACGTATTTTTAAATTTCCTTTAACTAACATGAAAATCTGCCAGACCCCGAACATTGTTAATGTAACAACGCAATTATAACAGTCATTACAAAGTAACTACTAAATTCTAAAGTTCTAAACTCAGCATTGAACAATCGAATTTCTCAGAAAACAAGTTCTCTGTTAGTACGAAAAAGTACATGTTGTCTTCACCTCAGGGAAATCTCCTTTAGCATACACCATGAGCAGAGACGTTTTCCCGCAGCCTCCATCCCCTACGATCACGATCTTCAGCTGCTGTCCGTTAGCACATTTGTCCTGCGTCATGTCCTCCTCTGGACCAGCAGAACCATGAGGACACAGACACACACACACCCTCACACATATACACGCGCGCACTGACAGAGCCGGCTCAGATATATCACACCACAGGCTCTCCACTTCCTCCTGAGAGCGTGAGATATTTCCACACCAGCACTAACTTTACCCACCTAACTCTGAGCTGAATGAACGCGCGTGTTTGTGTTTCACTGTGCACTACCCACTGTCTACCACACGAGAGCAGAGCTGTTTCAGGTTCACACCCTCTACACACACACACGCACACACACACACACACATGCATACAGCAATCAATCAGATAAGAAAGGTCTTTACATTCTTTTCAACCTTGCATTGCATGTATTTACATTGTGTGTGTGTGTGTGTGTGTGTCGGTGTGTTAATAATGAACATACCACTTACAGTATGCTAAGTATTATAAAGCATCAAATGCGTAATATTTTTTTCTGTGCACAATTTTCACTAATAACAATTTCCAGAAGACTCATCTCTTATACATTTGCATGCAACCTGTGCAGCACCAATTCTACGAGGGCCGTTCAAGTCAAACCGGGACTTTTGATTGTGCAATCAGAGAACACATTTATTTGAGTTAAAGCTCCCTCTATGTTTCGATATAACCCCCTGCTACACTAAACTCATCTCAGTGCATGGGTACCATCAAGGTAGAAAGATTTTTTTTCAGTACGCCGGAGCCATGATTCACGTCTGAAACGCTAGCCTCCCAGGAACTCCTTTAATGGCCCAAACATGTGGAAATGGTGTGAATTGATGTCAGGGCTGTACGGGGTATGTGGTAATAACTCCCCAGCAAGTTCCTGTATTGCGCAAGTGGTGTTGGTGAATGATTGTGTGTACAGTTCCCACAGACAGATGCGTCCCTTGTGCAAGTTGCCAAGAAGTACTGTATTTCATCAGTTTTCTCACTGAACGTTCACGGGAACGACTGCAGTGGGCTCGGAGCCACCTCGGCTAGGATCATGATTTACAGACATATGGCCTCCTTTAAAACGTTTGCACAGTTTGAACGTCCTACAGCAGCTGAGAGTCTCATCACCGCTTTGTGCTTGAATCTTCTGTAAATGTGAATCAATTTTACACCTTCATTTACAAAAGAAAATCCTGTTTTGACTTGAACACCTGCTATAGCTTCAAAACAAAGCTGAGATGAATGTTTGGCGTTAGTTTCTAATGTAAGATAAAGAACTTCTACATATGTCACAGCTTCACATTACTTAAAGGATTCAAGAATTTTATTTGTCACATACATGGTTGTACAAGTACAACAGTAGTGAAATCCAATTGCAACAAACTTCAGACTAAGCAGATTTTTAATAATAATAAAAAAGAAAGAATAATAAAAGAACAAGTATGTACAAATAAAAAAAGACTTAAAAGACTATGATATAAATTATATACAATATAAATTATAGAATTATGTTGGACTAATGTGATACATGTGCACTGATGAGTGTATGTGCAACTGTGTGCTAAATTTGTCAGTCATTGCATGTGAATTATATTAAATGTTATAGTTGTAGTTGTATTAAATATTATATTTTTTGGGATTGGTGAGTTAAACTTTTGTAAAATCTTATGGTCATATAGAAGAAAATATCCTTCCATCTTTCACTTTGGATCCCAGGAAGAGCCCCACCCTCTTACACACAGGCACCATAATGAAGGACAAATTGGACAGGCAGGAGGCCAAAAATAGCCTTCCAAACATAAAAACCGTCTGAGATAAGGGATTGAAGAAAGTAAATCACAGTTTAAAAAATACTTTATTCGAATACATTAAAAATAACTACATAGAAAACACCAATATATAGAATTAGAACAGAATTACAATGCACTTAAGTTACTACATGACTATATAATAAAGAAAGACCAAGAACTTCATAATTAATAATGAATGGAGAAACAAAAGAACAAAAAAAAAGCAAATAATATATGTTGCATGAAGGGTGAAGAAATTATATATATATACATTCCTATATATTATATACAGTATATTAATTCTCTTTCAGAAACCTCAAATTTTGAGAAGTTTAGAGCTGAGAAAATTGAAAACCTGTGCTTTTATAGCAGGAGAAGATTTTTTCAATGTCTCCTGTTGTTAACTTTGTGCCAAATGTATTAAAGAAGCAGTTTTTTAGAGCCTCGTACTGCGTGTGCGTGAGGTGAGCCTTTCTGGACACGTTGCTTCTTTTTTTACAGCTCCTCGTCGCACTGAAATAACTTGCTCGTATTTTTATTGCATATATATGTGGAAAGAAAAGCAGCTCGCTGGTTAGGGGAATGGACAAGTGACAGGAACGTCTCGAGAGCTGCGCTGAGCTGCCACTGCTGGGTCTCTTAACCCTCAACTGCTCACTATCACACCCTGAGGTCAATTACAGGTCACTTTGGATAAAAGCATCAAGCAAATAAGATGAATGTAAATGCAATGTAAATGCAACTACACTCACTAGTGCTGGACGTAGGCTGCACCTAGATGCGAATCTTTACTAAGCGCAATGATTCCTTGGTATTCACTCTCTCACGCACACAAAACATTCATGAGGCATCGTTAAAAATGCTCCATCCCATGTGACCTGGTGAATACTCGATCGTTTTCTATGTACCCTTTCCTGTCGATGTGTACCTCCTCGACATGTATCATTATTTCTATTTTTTTCCTCACCATTTTCTGCTTGTTAGGTACAATCCATGCTTATTGAACACTCTCAGAAACCAGGCTGCATTTCATTGGTGTGTTTGAAACTCCCTTTAAAATGGAACAGCCTTTAATGACATGGCATCTGAAAGACAAGGTTTGTGAGGGAGGCGTTTCGTGGAAGCAGTGAAACCAGATTTTCTCCCTTTATTCTTCGAGTCACATCCTGCTATAACAACCCATCCACACACACACACACACGCGCGCGCACACACGCGCGCACACACACAAAAAACACCTATACTCTTACTGCTATAGTGTTTTGTTCATGATTTCATTTTATATGTACATGGACACATAGGAATGTGTAAATGATTTACTCAATAACCAACCAGACCCTTGAATGTGTGCTCTGTGTGTGTGTTTAAGTGAGAGTGCGAGAGAGAGCGCGAGAGAAAACGGAAGGGCAGAAATAAAGATCTAGAAAGACTGTGGGCCTTAAAATATATGCACAATGCACAAAAATATATAATGCAGCATATTTTCAACATATACACAGGACATTTATTTTTAAATATTGAATATACACGATACAATATATATATATATATATATATATATATATATATTTTTTTTTTTTTTTACAAAATACAGATTTGTGTAATTCTAATGTTACTAAGTAAAAGGACTATTAGCAATGCATTTCCTTTTTAACACCATCAATGTTGACTACTTAAAATTAACTCCATAGTAAAAGGACATTCAAGGAAGGAATCGTCGTCTTAACAGGTTTCATGGAAAATCGATGTTTGCCAGGCAACATGTCATTTCCCAGGATCATAAAATATTTTGACGTTTCATTGCACGTACTATTTAAAATAACGTAATGTATCAAATACAATACACAATTAGAAACAGATGATTTAAGGATAGATCATTTTCATAGTAATTGTCTCATTCGATCACTTTTGAAGCAAGAATACTTACATTTTTAAATGCTTTGTTTAAAAACAAAGACTCTGTTCAAACCCCTATATTTATGCTGACATAGATTTAACTGTATAATCTGACCTTTGAACCCTAAAACCAATCCACTGGAATTCCTCCATATCTGTAGATCTTTAACCAGGCAACTCTGATTAGCTCGTAAAATCAACCATACCGTTGGAGTGTACTCACGAGCACGGCCTAACAAGATACCTATTCAAATGATGATGATTTTCGTTAGAGATCCGGTGAGCACGAAACCAGTTTCTTGACAGCAGGCAGCAGGGTTTCTCTCGGTCCGTCCCTCCTTGCGCTTAAAATAGAACGAGACAAAAGCTAGCACTTCTGAGGGAGCTGTATTGTGCCCTCCACCCTTCAGGCTGCTCCCATTTTTTCTTCTTGCTATCTTGTTAGGTTAGACCAACAGCATGATATGATATTTGACGGGGTTTTTTATTTTTTATTTTAAGGTGTGCTGCATCGCTGTTATAAACATTAGTTCATTCCACTGTGTATGTTTAGCAGTATTCTGCTGGTTGGTGTTGTGTCTCACGGATCGCTCAATTTTTCACTTAATGTAATGTTGGTGCATTTTCTGCTCTAATCCCACTATCCCAGGTCTACATTTGAAAGCGTCAAGGTTTCAGTTTGCTGCTATGCTCTCTATGTGCAGAGTAAGAAACACACAGTTGCACTGGACAATGAATGCACAACACTATTCAGTACAATTTAATCAACGCACAAAATAGGATTTGAATAAAATTTTTACTAAATAGTGTTTTGCAATGCTCTCTAGGTGCAGAATAAGAACCACACACGCAGTTACATTGAACTATGCATGCACAACACCGTTTAGCACAATTTAATCAATGCATAAAATGGAATTTGATTAAAAATGGTACTAAACAGTTTTGTGCTTGTGCATGCATTTTGCAATGCTCTCTAGGTGCAGAACACCGTTGCATTGGACAATGCATGCAGAACACGATTTAATCAATGCACAAACGCTGTTTGCATGTAGATCTACACTCATACCACTCACTATTTGCAGACACATCACGTGCACTCAAAGAAATTACAGAACAAAACGTCCATTCTTTCTCTCCCTCTCTCAGCTTTGCAACCTCGTCCTGTATCGAGTTACTGTGTGGAACATTCTGGAAGGTGGGGTTGCGGAACACGACACGAACCCGTGTTTACCGCTCTGCAACTGAAATGTTAAGCTAGTTTGACATCCTTATATGGTTAAACGGTTAAACCCCGCCATTTTGGGTCCAGATTATTAAAACCCATTAAATACAGAACACAGCGTTAGCCTGCGCGCGCGTGAAATGGAAGCCCGAGAATGCTGCGCCTCTATTGGCTAATGGTCACCATGGCTACGATCCAAAATCCTTCATACTAGCGTACTAAATAGTATGCCGGAACGTAGTGAGTGATTTGACACACATTTTAGTGCAATAGTGAGTGTGTGATGATTAAAGTCCAGTCTTGTCGTCGTATTCAACTTAGTGGTTCTAGTAATGAACATTAACTGAACTTGAAATGAACTCTATATGAAGTCGTTTTCACATACTATGTAGTACGGTAGTATGTGAGTACGGCTCGCCCAGAAATGGCGGATCGGCTTCGTCTTGTTCCTGCTGGTGTTAGAGACGCCGCCATTTTGAAAACAGACAACAGCTAAGCAGCCATTAAAGAGCAGCATATTTTTCCAACTTTGCCAAAAAAGAAAAGGTTAAAAGTAAGATTAAAAATAAAAAGCAAACCTATTTATAATTATTAATTATTTATCCTGATGCAGAGATGCATTTTCCTGCAGAAAATGGATAATGTAGTGTTTAAAAGTTTTTAATTCAAGGAAATAAAAATGATTTGGTTTGCAAATACTTGTAAATTAGGACATGGTAATAAATGCAAATGTTATAAATATATATTTATTTAAAAATAATAATAATAATAATCTTACACTTGAAAATATTTCCCCTGCCATGAAATGTCCATTACCTTAATAAAAGCTGATGAAATCTCTCTGTCTGTCTCTGAGAAATGAAGAGCTCATGCTTTTTTTTTTCTCTTTTCCTCCTTCATCCTGTCTTCAGCAAGAAAATGAGGGGGATGGTTTGCATAAAGGCTCTTAACAAAAATCAGCCCCAAGAATTTCCAGCAGTTTCACTCCTCAGAGGCAGCGCTCTTAAATTATGCTGGATTTCATTTTCTTAAGAAAAAAAAAATGCACCATCAGGCAGAAAAGATTGGTTATTTCTGGGTTTTGTTGCTCTGAGGCGTCGCAAGCCGACCCCTCTGTAAAAGCCCTGTGTTAAAGGATCCGACGATGGGGAATGAAAACGTCCCTCTTTCTTCTGCGTTTAGGCCTGATAAAATTATTCCAAGCCAGTGTTAAGGTAAATATCTCCACTAGAGCTTTACTGACTGTGTGTTTTGGAGTGACAGGGGAGAGGAGAGAACGAGAGTGAGGGAGAAATCTGAGCAATATGCTGTTAGGAAGATTAAAACTCCATCGACAAGCAAAAAAATAAAAATAATAATAACATGTCCTTGACACAAGGTCAAATAAGTTTAGACTATGTTACAATTCTCAGTTTAAAGGTGAAAATGTCTGTGAAAATAGGTTCGAGAGTTTAATAGCAGGTTAATGATGACTTTTTTGTCAGTGACTTGTCCTACTGAGTAGTTCTTATGGGTCTGGTGATCGATTATAATATTATATACTGACATATCAAGGACATTGTGGTTGATTATTATTATTATTATAGATATTATGGCTTTGTACCAACAACCACATCATACCTGTGATTCAGCATTTTTTTGTTTTAATGCAAAAGGCCAATCGTCCTTTCTTTCCTTTTCTTTCATTCTGCTTCTCTTTCTGGCCTGGTTTGTTTTCTGAAATGTGAGAAGCAAAGCAATTTGAATGGGTCTAAAAGAAAAGAAAACAAAAAGAAAAAAACAAAAAACAACCAACAAAACAAAAATCCCAAACACGCATGCAAGTGAATATTTAAAAATAAAAAGAGTTCACGAGACTAGTGCCATGAATCCTCAGTGATTAAATGAAATATATTTTTTTATAATCATAATAATAATAATAATATATACGACACTAAGCAAAGACAATAAAGGTAAACTTACTCAAAGGCACATTCATACTTGGCCTTGCACAGTGTAGGGCCTCAGAGATTTCATGTGTCTATGTTACACAGTTATATAATCAGTTACAAGCTGTTTTATTTAGTAGCAAGAGAGAAAATATAATGGTTATATGGGTGTGCCATGACCTAGTTTGCTAGGACAAAGATGGATTCCAGGAAGAGAAGAGAGGAGGAAAAAAAAGCACAGCTTAAGCTTTTAAAAAAATATCAAAGGGATATGATCCAACATTTCATCTTCCTTCTTCTGAAATTCCTGTACACAGAAACACTGTAATGTGTTCAATAGTCCATAAAAGATGATGATGATGAGGATGATGATGATAAAGAAACCAAGCTTTTTAGATCCCTTTTAGAAACAAAAGGAAGCCCATTTTGGACCATGGAGCTCCAGCTTGTTGGGAGAAAATGGCCGCGCTGATGTTCAGCCCTTTCTGCTGTCTGTTGGAGGGACTGGCGCGCGACGCTCTAATAGCGCAAGCCGACATGGTGCTGAGCGCTGATTGGTCAGAACGGAAAAGCGCCGTTAACCAGGCAACTGCCCGACACCGAACACCGACACGTTTATACACACGCTTATAACGTGAAAATACAGCTAATTCACGTCTAACACATATTAATAACAACTTAAGGATTTCACATGCTTTTTTTGTTTGTTCTTTGTTTGTTTTTACGCACAAACCGACTTCCGGGATAGACGGAAGCACACTATTTCTACAGCTTTCTTTCTTTTTTAGTTTGTAGGGAAAAAAAACGTCAGTGAAACACGAAACAGTTTAATCTATGAAACAAACGCAATCGTGCCCCCGGACTCAGCCTTCTCTGTATCACCCGGACTCCCGTGTCCATCTTGTATTTTCGATGTAAACGCAGCACGCACATTCGACTCTGCTCCGCGTATAATCGTTGTTTATTTGTTTTGTTTCCGGAATGACCTCAACCAAGCTCAGTTTCACGACCGAACACGCATCATTACACGCACGCGCGCACACACACGCGTGTCCGATGATTAGTTCGTATTCACACCGCGTCGCCTGTATTGTGTAGTATAGTGTTAGAGCGAACGTCGTGTCGAATCTGCGGCGCCGAAAAAGCAGACTAGCGCTCATAGTGGTGTATTGTGGGAGAGACCCAGAGAGAGAAAGCCCAGGCTAAAGAGAGAGAGACACACACAATATGTGTTGGCTCGCAAAAAAAGAGGCAGTATCTTCTCAAAGCAAAATGTAATGTAAAATCAAGCGAACGAGCACAAGTATTGATTGGAAAACTACTCGATCGGACACGTTAAAATGTCCAGACCCGGAGAGAGAAGCAGAGGAGATGAAGATCACGGCAAAAGGCAGAGTTCAAGTAAGCTCTCTCTATTTTTTTCTCCTCTCTTCGTTCCTGTGTGTGTTTCGGTGACTGGGGGGACGCTTTTGAAAGCTTCGTGTGTGTATATGTTTAGCATTAATCCACGCGCACGAGTTGACTAAACCGTGTGTGTGTGTGTGTGTATTTGTGTGTGTTTGTGTGTGTGTGTTTGCGTTCACCGACGCAGGTTTGGCGAACGGCGGCACGGAGAGCAGCTCGGCGGAGAAGCGGAGAGAGCACCACTGGAGAAGTTACAAGTTGATTATTGACCCGGCGCTCAGAAAGGGATCACACAAACTATACCGATACGATGGACAACATTTCAACATACCGGTGAGACACACACACACACACACCGCACACACACAAATACACACCGCGCGTGACCGTAGACTTGTTCCTGGGTTGTCCCTGTGTCCCCGAGTCTTCTTCGTTAATGGATGATAAGTGAACACCCGATTCTATCCCCATCAACCCCTGAAGGACAGGATAGGACAAAACGTTTGAGGTGAGGTGTGTGTGTGTCATGTTTGTGTGTTTTTTTCTTCTTCCGCAGAATCCCGGGATCCCCCCGGTGGACATGGTCAGGGACCCACGGATCGGTCGCTTGTGGACCAGGTACAAGGAGACCGACCTGCCCGTGCCCAAGTTTAAGGTGGGATACACATACACGCGCACATGTTTATAGTGACACTGAGACACGCGCGCGCGCGTACCTGCAGATCAGCGATGGCATGCTCGCGGGTCGCCATAGTAACGCTCCAAACCGCAAGCTCCAAACCATTGGGAATTCTGTGTGTGTGAGGAAGAGAGAGAATAAAAGTATTATTATTAGTAGTAGTTGTAGTAGTATTAAGTTGCTGGATACGTTGCACATACACTGCGATTTTATGCACTTTTGTGTACGTGTATAGAGATATGATGAGGTAAAAATGTAAGTGTTTTATGTGTTCACAAGCCAATTTTTGCATTTTAAAGTAATCGTGGATGTATCTTCATGCACGAGTAATTTTTTGTTAATTAACTTTTTTGTTTGTTTCTAAGAAAACCTTTTCTATGTATCGAGACCCATGGGACACCCTGTGTGTGTTCTCGCTCCTCGTGCATAAACAGTACAGTGTGTGTAAACATGTCCATTGATAAACCCTGAACAGATTGATGAATGCTACATCGGGCGCGTGCCTCCGAAGGAGGTGACATTCGCGAGACTCAACGACAACATCCGGGAAGGCTTCCTCACCGACATGTGCCAGAAATACGGCGAGATCGAGGAGGTGGAGATTCTGTACAACCCGAAAACCAAGAAGCACCTGGGCATCGCGAAAGTGGTGTTCGGGTCAGTGAAGGCGGCTAAGGACGCGGTGCAGAACCTGCACAACACCTCGGTGATGGGGAACATCATCCACGCAGAGCTCGACCCCAAAGGTAAGAGCGGTGACACGGCTACGGTGTACGGTTTGATTCGGAATGGCACGTCACGATCGGTTGCTTGGTAACCGCCGTAAACGCTGCTGCACGTGGCTGTCAGCGCGCGCGCTCTCTTTCCCTCCCTTTCTCTCTCTGCTTCATTACTACATCTTACAAAACCAGTACGTCTATATTAACTAAACACAAACTGTTTTTTTTTTTTGCTCTTAGATGTGTTTGTTGTGGATAATTAAAAACGAATAAAGCAAAAATTTTGAAGTAGAAATGACAGACTGATGTGCGCGAGCTCCTATTGCGTGTTGTAATATGTTATATATTTTCCCAGATATCTGATTAATGTGTGTTGTAGGAGTGTGTGTGTGAGGTGTGTTGGTTTGATAAAAAAAATAAAAAACTGTTAGAAATTGCTTCCCATTGCGCTCTCTCTCTCTCTCTCTCTCTCTCTCTCTTTCTTTCTTTCTTAAAGCGACAGAGACCAGTTAATCACACAAATGTCAATTTGGCTCTCTACAGACAGGAGCATACAACCCTAGCATTATGTACACAATTGTCTTTAAAATGCCTTAGTAGTCTTGGGGACATTTAGCGATACACTTTTCTAAGCATTATAGAGATATTCTGTTTTTTGCTTGTTACCTTAAAGCCAGCATTTCTATGTATATAAAACAGGTGTCCATTACAAAATTAGTGTATATATGTGTGTGTGTGTGTGTGTGTGTGTGTGTATGTGTGTGTGTATATATAGATAGAAATGTATAATGTAATATAGAAACCTTCTTCACTCAAAAGAAATGTTAGGAAATCCATTTTTTTTACTGATCCAATTATGTGGAAGCAGTAAAATAATCTAAGACAAAATACTTAAAAGAATGAGGGTGCATAAGACTTTGCACAGTATATAATTGCATATATATAAATGTACACACATTTCAATATAAAAAAATACATGCACAAAAATATCCCGGTCACATGATAACATCAACAATGGAGCGACTACTGACATCTTTAGATGTCATACTGCTACACACTGCTTCCATAATTCAATTTGAGTTTTTTAAAAAAGGGCATAGATAACAACTTGAAGTGTGTATACAGTTTTTTTGGCCCCTCTGTATTTGTAGCTTTATTTGCCT
Organism: Clarias macrocephalus; assembly: GCA_011419295.1. Taxonomy (NCBI): domain Eukaryota; kingdom Metazoa; phylum Chordata; class Actinopteri; order Siluriformes; family Clariidae; genus Clarias; species Clarias macrocephalus. Next base: position 36,602 of record JAAGKR010003016.1, read on the forward strand.
GAATGAATTAAAATAATTTTTTCCCCTCAAAAATATTGTAAATCTAATACAAACAAATATAATGCAAAATGTCATAGCTGTAACAACAGCAGAAATATGCTAATAGCAATAAGTTAAAATTATAATATTAGTACTATGCAAAAAGTGCTAGTAGAAATGAGCATGTTTTAATTTTCCCAACTGTATTTAATGAAAACTGATTTCCATAAAACTGAGACAAATTTCCATGGAGTCCTTATTCTCTTTATAAAATGTGTGTACTAAAAAAGAACTAATGTGAACTGAAAGGTGTACTGAAGAGAACCGACATGGTTTTAAAAGAGATGGATTGTCCCACAGGTTTTTACCGTCCACTTGCCTTTAGAGTAATTTTGAATGCGTTTTCTTTTGTTTCGCAGTGTTTTAGCTTTACAGAACTGATTTAAGATGAACTATATCCACAAATGTCAGACATTAAAAAAAAAAAAAAAAGTGTGTCTCCTTCCTGTGTGTGTGTCGGTGTATGCCTGATCTCTGCTCTTACCTGCTCAGGTGAGAATCGGATACGTTATGTCCAGCGACTGATAAACGGGACCTTCACACCCCTGACAGTGCCAGTGGGAGATGAGGAGCCGTGTGAAGTGTCACCGCGCAGCCTGGCCGAAGCGCTTCTGGTAAACATCCAGTTAACTTTTATTACTCTGAAAGGATAGTAAGGATAAACTGTTGCTAATATGAAAATAGAATTGTCCTGTGTGTGTTTGGTTACTGTTGCAGTGTATACTTTCTTTGTAAAAGTGGAGGCAGAGTAAACAAGTTAAGTGGTTATCATGAGAAATAACGGGTTTTATGTAGATTATAACTTAAATTTCAGGTGTTCATGGGATTCAGTTTGGCTAATAGAGTTTCATCTTTTGACAACACCAGATTTATGCTACCAGTAGAAATATTCACAGCTGTAACTCACAATATTGAACCGGCAAGAACCAGCTTTCAGCAGTTTTACATTTTAAGTCCGCTTTAAATTTTTCGTTTCTTATTTGCATCCACTGCATAACAGGCTTCTTACGCCATGCCTCAGCTTTACAGTGAAATTTAAATAGCAGCTCCCTCTGGTGGTTCCGCATCTGCTCGGTACGAAAAGTGACCAGTGGTTCATGTTTCATTTTGTCAATGGTTTTATTATTTGGGCATTAACTGTGCACATCTCACTGTCATAAACACAGTATGTGCAGAAAAAATACACAGTGGAAACCATTTGGACCACAGCTCACCACTTGGTCTCATATACAAATACAATATCATGAATACATATTTCAACCTTTTTCAATTTGTTTATGATTTATTAGTGTGCATCATGAAATAACCCTGTATTTAATTTATTGATTGCAAAGTAATAATTAGCAGGTGCTATTCATTAAAAAGCAATGAAGTAATGAGCACATTTGTAGCTTTCACTTCTGTACTAACTACATGCTGTGTGTGTTTTGTTTGTGTGTGTGTGTGTGTAGTCCTGCGAGCCGCTACGTCGTTTGTCTGAAAGCGGGTCCACTAGCACAAGCACCCCGCTCTCTATAGACACGGCGTATTCAAGCCTTCGACAGGATGCTACTCCCCAATCCCAGACGACTCCCATCACGCCCCGCCCCTCCGGCACACCCTTCTCTCAGGACTCGGCCTACTCTGGCAGGCAGGCCACGCCCACCTTCCAGCGCTCCCGGAGGCACGAGACCAAATTCCAGGACGCATACAACCGCCGTCCGGAGAGACATTATGTCCACGGGGGTTACCGTGGCAATGCAGAGAAGCCAAACCCGCCGCCTGAAGCTCCACCTCCACCTATCACATCCAATTTTAAGCCCGCATTCTCGCCATACCAGCCCCCCATGCCCCCTGTTTACCCCTCTGCCGAGCCACAGTTTCACCCCTCGGATTACAGACACCCCCCTCCTCAAGCCCCACCCCCTACTACACCTGAATTTCACCCAGAACCGCCTCCTATGCCCGAGGAAGCACGACCTGCCACACCAACATCCTGTCCTTCCCCTTCCCCGGGCACACCCACCCTGGAGGCAGAGCGGCACAGTCTGGACTCGCGTATTGAGATGTTGTTGAAGGAAAAGCGTACAAAGTTGCCTTTCCTGAGTGAAGGCGGAGACTCGGATGGAGAGGTGCGCATGGAGGGCAGTCCCATCTCCTCCTCCTCCTCTCAGTTATCTCCTATCCCACCTTCCTCTGCCACTGTACGCACACCCCGTCCACCAAGCACTGGCCTCGAGGATATCAGCCCCACCCCGCTGCCCGACTCCGACGATGACGAGCCCATCCCAGGAACTGCTTCCGCTGTGCTCCAACCACAGAGCGCTTCGCCATCAAACACGCACAATGCGGGTGGGCCACATACCCCAACTGACAAAGTGGATACGGTAAGGCATGAGTTATAAATCCTATTAGATCTTTAAATATATGCCATTCAGATTTATTATTATTTTTCATCTAATTTAAATCCAAGAATAATTTACCTCCATCAAAGCACACGTTTTCATCATGGGCATCTCTCTGTGGAAGCTATGGAGCTTTCCCTGCTGTTAAATTGCTGAAAAAATATGTTATCGTGTAGGTTTGAATCTCCGCACAATTTCTGCACTTTTAGAAAGATCTATTACGGTTACTTGAGCATTGCGCAGCCCCACTTTTTAGTTTGTAAAAATTTTTTGATTCTTGATTACTATAGTTGCACCTTGTTTGTCTTGCCTTCTGCAGTCAAAGCTATTTTTTTAACTAAATCAAGAGCAGTCGAACAAAAAAAGCAGCATTGCTCATTCATGCTTTTTTTTAGTTTGTTTGTTTTCTTTTCAGTTTTTGTATGTTATCATTTATTATGCACAGAATGTTTAAAAACAAAGTTGTGCCCAAAATAAGACATTAGTATATACGTGTGATTTATCCACCAGGGGCCAGTTGTATGATATTATCACGATAACTGGATAACAATTCAATTTGTATTGCGATCGTGTGTGTATATACACACACATTGGCTGCAGAAGGGAGTTGTGATCTATAAAAGAATTTTTTTATCCATTTTTTTTTTAATACTACATTTTCAGAAATGGTTTTGATCCCTCAAAATGGACAGGGTTATTTGGATACTAAGCATATGATGATCAATGATCTGTGAACTCATTGGGCTTCGTATTTATAGCTACATGAATGTAAGGAGGTTTTATCTAGAATGTTTGAGTTTAAGGTGGGGCTGGTACATCTGACATTTTTTTTTGGGGGGGGGGGGGGGGGGGGG
>JAAGKR010003016.1:39898-75859 GCA_011419295.1 Clarias macrocephalus
GGCTGGAACGCTGTCGCCAAGTTTAAACCTTGCTACAGCCATCAGTTAGCTGAGAGCTCTCAGGGGAGAGTGGTGCAGTCTCACATCAATTATTACAGCACTAGCCAATCAGGTACGTCTGGGCTTTATCCCCGCCCACTAACGGTGTGTGTGCAGCAGTTCAAAACAATTGTGTCTAGCATGTAATGTCCTTCACACTGGAAGTCCAGTAACCTTGTGCAGTTGAGGAAAAAGTGTAAAATATATTTAATAATCAGTTTTATTATAAACACGTACTATTTTTAGTTAAAGTTGTTTTTTTTTGTCTGTGTTGTCAGTTATAGCGCTTAGAAGAAAAAAAAAAAGGAAAAATTGTAATCGACCAGAATCAGAAGGGCCGGGTCAGACTTAAAAAAGAAAAAATAATAATTGGAATTCGGTATTGGACAAAACAATTGCAATGGGTGCATCTCTTATTACAAGTTGCAGCAGTGAATCCTCCTTTGAGGCAGGTCATGAACGGCGAGTGTGACAGATCACAGCGTGCGCGCGTGCATGTGTGTATGTACGCGGAGGGCTTTAGGACCTGGCGGAAACCCAGCAGTTGGTGTAGGAAGTTGTGAAATCTGCCTGAAAAGCAGCGCTGTACAGAACTGAAGATAAGATCACCAACATGTGCTGCTCTAGCATTCTTTGTGAATTGTATAAGACGTACATGAATATGAGGTTATAAACATAAATATGGCAGCAAATCAGATGTAAGCTAACTAAGAGAGAATTTAATATTTTTTATTTGATGAAAAAATATATATAGATTTTCTTTCACCAAGAAATCACACGTGACCAAAGAGATCCGTCATTATAATTAGTCTTGTTCTGCTTATAGCTGAAGCTCTGCTTGCGGTACTTTTTGCCTTTTGGTGTCACAGAATGAAAACAAATTTATAAAACCTTAGAAATGGAAAAAAAGAAAGAAATAAAATCATCCAGAAGAAGATCAATATAAGGACAGTATCCTAAGCTATGGCACAACTTTGTTTATTCTGATGTCAGTATGTGGCTACTTTCAGACACAAGGCAGGGTACTTTTTAATCGCCGAGCGCCATGTATAACTAAACTAAAGGTGCTTGTGGGTATAAGTGAGCCTTTACTTTCTGGAAGCAAACACTTCACACTCACTTGATGTGTGTGAGCAGAGTTGAGCAGGGCACTTTCGGTTCCTCTCCACCACATCAGGGTGTTGCTGGAGGGAAGACAATACTCGGCCGTTTGGTGCTACACTTCCTGTAGAGCTGGAGCGGCTGCATTTTCTGCTTCCCCTACATGCTGTTCAATGTAGCATCCGAGCCCCCAGAGTGTGTACTCTCAACAAACATGCTCAGCTTGTTTTTAGTTCATTCAGTGTGGTTTTTATGAATGCAAAAAAAAAAAAAAAAAGAAAGAGAGAGATTATACTTCGTTCTTAACCACAAAGTGCATAAGCTGTAATGCTTGTAAGACTTTTTATAGACCTATTTAACTGTAAAATAAATGACACACACCTGTGTAATTTAAATCAATTTGCCAAAACCGGCGATAACTCATTAATAAAAACATCTAGCACAAGGTACAGTACCAGTCAAACCAGGACACAAGTTTGGATTTATTTTCTACTTTCTACAACAATACTGGATAATTTTTTTTTTGTTAAAAACTATGAAATAACACATATGGCATTATGTAATTGATTAACAACAGCCCCAACATCAATCAGTTCCTATTTTAAGACACAAAGCTCAGCTGTTCTGGAATAGTTCAAGTTCTTCAAAAATCCATCAAGCTCCATGATGAAACTGGCTCTCATGAAGACAGTCCCAGGAACGCTAGACCAAAACGTACCTCTCTCAGGGTATCTAACGTCTCAGAGGAGACGTTACCAGCCTCAGAAATCACCAATTAACAATCAGAACCTCAGATTAGAGCCGTTATGAAGGTTTTACAAAGCATAAGTAGCAGACACATCTCAATATCTCTAATAAATGTTTAAAGGTGGTTATTGCATATTTTGGACGCATTCAGCATCGTTTTACAGCGTAGAAAGAAATCAGGAACAACCATGGAGTTAAAAGTTGTGTTCAGACTTTTGACGGGTAGTGTACATGTATTGAAAATTTATTTTATACAACTGAGCAGTTACGGACCTTGCTCAAGGGCCCAGCAGTAGAAGTTTAGCAGGGCCTGGGATTTGAACCCATAATGATCTGCTCAGAAGTTCAATGTTTTATCCAGACATTATCTAGACCACAAGAAAAAAAAATATTCTTCACAGTCTGCTGATTCCCAGAACCACTGCTATAAAGAAGTAAAAATTTGTTTCTTTTATAAAAAAAAAAAAAAAAAAAAAAAAAAAATATATATATATATATATATATATATATATATATATAAAAGCATTAGTGACCATTTTGTTGAACCTGAAACCAGTCCACTAATACATAGGCTTGAATTTTCATCATTACGACATTTAAGACTAGTGCTCAGAACCTTAAACCATTCTGTCAGGCTCTGTCGTAACAGCCCTTCTGAACGTATACATGTTCTCTCAGATGGTGAAAAACGCACTCTTTTTAAGACCAAACACTGATTAAAAAAAATTTTTTTACTACTACAAGATTTGACCATAAACAGACACAATATGAAAAGAATCTCATTCAGGAGGAAATCTGTAAGTGTTGAGTCGTTAGGCGTGCTGTCTGAGTTCAGCCTGAGGCCACATTAAAATCTCATTAACATCAGCTTTAGCTCTGGTTGTGGAGAATGACATCATACAACACAATATGGCTTGTAAATATACTTCACGCATATCGTATATGGTGTATGCCAGTGTATTTAATAGAGATGTGCTATTTAATCAGTTATGCCATTTAATAGGACTTTTGTTGTTCGATATGATTAAATGAATCATTGGATCAGTTACTAATTAGAACTGATTCACACTTATGAACTTTTACTAAATGACCCAAAATTGATGAGTTCCTTAAAAATATACCAATAAAAGTACAAAAAAAACTTGGAGAAAACGTATCTTTCTTTCTCTTTCCATCTCCAGGGTAACCAGTCGTCAGGGGAGGATATGGAAATCTCTGATGATGAGATGCCAGGCACGCCCACCTCCAGCGACTGCACTAAGGCCATTGTAGTGAACTCGGCCGTGTCTCCGATAACCCCTCAGTCCATGCCGCTCCCGCCGCCTGGCTTCCCCCCTCTACCTCCTCCCCAGCCCGCGTACCCCATGCACCCTGCTCACTTGCCCCACCATCTCGCTGCTCCACCACCAATGCTGCCCCCAATGCACCCGTACCCACCGGGCATGATGACCATGATGCCCGTGGACCTGATGAGCTGTTTGCCGCAGTGGGGCATGGGGCACATGTCATTCCAAATGCAGACGCAGATGCTGAGCCGCATGGCCCAGAGTCAGCGTGCTTTTCCTTACCCGCCGTTTCTAGGTGGAGCGACAGCAGCAAGCGCAGGTGCCATGCAATTTGCTGGTCCCTACCCACCCTTGTCCATAGTGAGCACTCCCAGTGGTGGACACGGGCAGCCCTGGCCTTTACCCAGCATACCCAAATTTAACCCGTCAGTGCCACCACCGGGTTATGAGCCAAAGAAAGAAGACCCGCACAAAGCCACAGTGGACGGCGTGCTCATGGTCATCATCAAAGAGCTGAAGGCCATCATGAAGAGAGACCTCAACCGCAAGATGGTGGAAGTAGTGGCTTTCAGGGCGTTCGACGAATGGTGGGAGAGGAAGGAGCGCTCTGCCAAGGTGAGCGTCCTGTCACGAATCGTTAAATAAATATTTGACACATTCTATAGTGTGCGGTAAAAGAGGAAGAAACACTCTGCAACATGTGGACATCACAAAAAATATATACAGTAAATTTATAGATATCTTCATTAGTGGAATGAGTTAAAATGAGCATTATAAATTGTTCTCTCACCATTCTGTTTTTTTTTCCTAAAAAAATAAATAAAAAGAAAGATGTTGATAAAAGATAGTTACAAAGCGCTCATAATGGAGACTCCTTCCGTATGAGAATAACATCTTACAGAAATAAGAATTGTGGTGCTTCTACTCTAGTGTTTTAATAGAGCCGTGTGATGATTTATTTGAGTTATCGCTGGTCGAGACGATTAATTGAATCGGGTCAGTTTTCGATTCAGAATCGATTCCCATTTTTTTTTACACTATTTAGGTAAACGTGCCAATATTTAATTCATCTAAAGTTGACAAAATCCTTAAAAATACGCCACAGCTTTTGCAGAAAATACAAAATGCTTGCATTTTCAACAAATACTTGTATTTTGCGAGAGAACCGAATCTTCTTCTTTTAAATTTATGGGTGATTGGTGCAATTCTGCCACCTGCTGGAATGAAGTGTGGAGCAGGAGATAAGCAGGTAAAAACAATTATCGCTTTTTGTATGAGAAGTAGAAGTAGTGACGTTTAAACAATTAACAATACAAACTACACAGCATTTTCATGCTTACTAGATACTTTGTCACCATATTATCTTTAGTACAGAGTTTCTTATATATGTTTTCATTAACATGTACAAAACCATTCACTATTTCCAAAGTTTCAAAACGTAATAAATAAATAAATAACATTACAAAAGAATATTTGCATGCCTGTAAAGAAAGCAACATCAGACCAGTTTTCAGAAGGAAACAAAAAACCTACGCTCCTGGGTTTTGCATGAAAATACAAAGGAACAAAGTTCAAGCTGTTTCACTTACAGCACTGTGCAGACATTTTGTCTTGGGCACATAAAAAAAATGCCATAAGAAGAGATGCTTTTGAAAAGGTTTAGAGCACTAAAGAGTAATAAAATACACGCATTCAATATTTGGTGTGAAAACTCTTTGCTTGAAAATAATCAGTAGTGTTGGATACAGATTTGTGCAGCTTTATAAGTAAAGCAGCTATTAGGTTTTACTGAGCGTGCTTGAGAATACGAGTTCTGATAACTTCGTCACACTATTTTAATACAAAAACCAGCAGCCCGCGTTAGGGTAACCGGTCATTTACTGATAACTGGTCTTCCGTATAATATGTTGCTTTCTTTACTTGCATTTGAATAGTCATGTGTAATGGTATTTATTTATATATATTTTTTGTTTATGATTGCAAATATTAAATGGTTTTGTAAATAATAATCCAAGCATTGAAAAAAAGACTTTTCCAATGCATTATAACGTTTTAAAATAAATCTGTCAGAAAAGTTTCGCTATTGACTCAAATCGAGGTGAAAATCACAATTCACACAAATGTGAATGAAGTCTACCTATGACTCACAGCTTTAGTATTTGATGTCTGCTTTGTCTTTTTGTTGATCCCTCTGTCAATGTATTCTGTCTTTCTTCTTCTTTTTTCAATATTTTGTTTTATTTTAAAAAAAAAATGCTAACAAAAAGTTTGAAGGACGAAGTTTCAGGAAAGCCTTTAGGACACAGGAGAGACACTCCTGTGAGAAAGTATAGGACAGAAGTGTAGGAGTTTACACGTTCCTTAAACCGATAAGCGTTTTGTGTATGTGTGAAAAGAGAGAAAAGGACAGATAAAGGTAAAGAATGACTGCTTATCATTGTTATCATGTTATTTTAGGCAACATCTACCCCAGTGAAGACAGGTGAGAGTAAAGAGGACGATAAGGAGCGAGTGAAACCGAAAGAGACGCTGTCAGCCAGTATGTTGGAGACGTGGGGTAAAGGCGATGGACTTGGGTTTGAGGGCATGGGTCTGGGAATCGGCTTGCGAGGTGCAATCCGCCTTCCGTCCTTCAAGGTATGGATCATCCTGTATGTGTGTATGTGTGTATGTGTGTATGTGTGTGTGTGTGTGTGTGTGTGTGTGTGTGTGTGTGTGTGTGCATGCTATGTCATCTTCAGCAGAAAGAAATTGAAAAGATGTATTGTCACACTTGTTAGTTCACAGTACTGAAAAAAGGTGTGTGTCTTCCAGGTGAAGAGGAAAGAGCCTCCAGACCCGGTCTCTACAGGAGAGAGTAAGAGAGCTCGGCCATCCACGCCTGTAGACGACGAGCTGGAGGATGAAGGTGAGAGTGACCTCACACTCTAGCACAGATCACTTCAATTAGTTCAGTTTACGTGACGCTTAAACCACAGCTAGTGTTTAAAAAGCTGTCTGACAGCTTGAGTAATATGTAAGCAGTAAGGCAACTAAGGAACAAGTCTAAGGCAGAAACACTTGGCACAGGCTTAGCTGAAACACGGCACAGTTGAAATTTGCCTGGTAATAATACCAGTGGCGTTCAGTATGTGCTGACCAAGCTTGTGTTTTCAGAGTCAGAGAGAGCAGACGCCCCGTCAGACGGCACCCGAGTAGACGATACATCCGCCACCAAGCGGAGGCACGCCCGTCCAGTGGAGCTGGACAGTGAAGGAGAGGAGGAAGAGGACGAGGAAGAGGACGAGGAAGAGGAGGAGACGGGCAGGGAGGAGTCGTCTGTGTCCGAGCGAGAGGATGAGGCTAACGTAGAGGTCTCGGAGAGACTGTCCTCTAGCAAGGTGAGAGTCATTTTATCCCAAACCACATACTGTCGCATACAGTGTCTTTTAAAAGTCCTGGAACGACAAGGCCAGTTATTACTGTGAAGAAATTCTGGTTGATGATGAGACAATAGATTGGGGTTTCAGCTTTGGTTTTGTGATATTTTACTTCTAGCTGTAAAATATCTTAGACCATGGCACCAACTTGTTCAGGTGATCCACAATACCAGAATATGTGACTGATGTGTGTTTTTGATTGTTGGCTAGTTAGATTTTGATTTGAGCCCTGTGAAGACTGCACTTGTGGTTAAGAGAGAGGAAATCAATCCAAACATGGGTCATAGCCAATACACCTGTACAATACAGTGCGGGGTTTCTTTTGGGTTTGACTTTTTTTTTAATTTCAGATCTTTCTAGTATATGACGAAAACAGTTGAACTGGTATTGAAGTTCCAATACTTCTGGAGAGGAGTGTATAATTAATAGTAACAATATTCTTACCTGTATGATATACTATTTAGGAGCTGCAAGAAAACATCTGACTGTGTATTAAACAGCATGTCTCGTGATATTTAGTACTGGACCATGTGGATTGGGACACTACTCGTGTCTGTGTTTCCTCTCAGTGTCTGATCTGCTTGTTGGCATTTTGCAGGAGCCAGAAAAGGATCGTGACGAGGACGATGAAGACGGGAGCGAGTCTGAGAGTGAGAGCAGTTCTTCGGACTCGTCTGATGAAGGTACAAAGCGAGTTAGAGGGAGTTATGGAAACGTTAATTGCTTTGAAGTTCAGTTATTTGTAGTCATCTTTACCTGAAAATGTCCAAATATTCCAAAGGTGATTGTGCTAATCAGAGTTTTGTAGGTTTCTACATATAATATCACAGAGGAGCATTTTGTTTAGTGCTTGCTCATATACAGCTGAAGGGAACCATGCGAACCAAGTTAATTTAAATATTATATCTCTGGTCAGAACCCGCCAGCTCGTCGTCTTCTCAGTCCGACTCGGACTCCTCCGACAGTGCCAGCTCATCTGAATACGAATCCAGCTCAGATGACGAAGAGGAGGAGAAGGAGGACGGGAAAAAAGCTCACGAGGTTACCATGGACACGGAAGATGAAGATAAGGAAATAGTATCATCGTCGTCCTCATCATCTTCACAGTCGTCATCCTCCGAGGAAGAGGAGGAGATGGAGAAGGCTCCCAGCACACCTGGCGCTCCTGTGGAAGAGGAGAGTACAGTGGCACTGCACGCGTCGGAGGTGGCAGCGGGCGCCGTCACTGCCGCTCAGGACGATCTGCAGCGGCTGTCACCTAAAGAGATCAAAGGTACACACACTCCTGTTTAGTGTAATAAGTTTTGCAGCATTTATTTTCCACAAACCTCAACATATTAAAATCAAACTTATTCATATTTCCAGCAGACGAGTCAGACGGTGATCTGGAGGTAAGAAAGACAGAAGCCCTTCTGGAGGGCGCGAGGACGCAGAGGCCTCCAACCCCACCACGTACCGAGGAAGAGGAGGTGCCTCGAACTCCAGGTCGTGATGTCCCTACCCCTTCAGAGGCAGAGACACCCACCATTCACCTGCCCCTGCCTCCTGCTCATTCTGTCCTCCCGCCCCCGCGCCTGTCGAGTGACGAGGACATTCCCCGCACACCGGGCCGTGACCTCCCTCACCGGTTAAGCAAATCGCAGAGCAGCGAAACAGCACCCGCGACACCTACCATACCTGCTACACCCAACACACCCGGTGAAGCACCGCCCACAGGAAGTAGCCTGTCACTCAGTAGTCCGTTCCCTTACCCGTTGCTCAGTGCGGGCATTCCTCCCACGCCCGGCCGGGATCTGAACTTTACCCCGGTTTTCCCAGACTCCCCTGCCTCCCTTACTCTTCACAGGAAGTCCTCATCTGAAAAGCCGCTTTTCAAAGAACCTGGCAGTGCCACTTCCTGTTCCTCGTCCCCGTTTCCTGTCGTTCCAGCCTCCTGTTTAGATGCTGCTACCGTGCCAACCAATCAACACGTTCCACTCATAGAACTTTCCGTGCCCGAAGATCCTGCTGCCTCGAAGAAGAAACCGGGCCGACCCAGAAAGCCCGCCGTGGTTGAACCTGAGGATGCCCCGGAAGCTCCCGAGGCAAACATGTTGCTTTCTCCAGACCTCCCCGTGAAGGACCTGTTACCTGAATGTGAAGTATTACCAGGAGTGCTTCGGGCGGCAGATGCCTCCGCTGCATTGGCTCTGAAGCCGAAGGAGGAAATAGTGGAAGTGAAACAAGAGGAAATGAAGAGGGAAATCGTGGAGGAACAGACAGTTCTCTTCGAAGAGCCGCTACAGAAAACGCGAGGTCAGAGGCGGAGCTGGGAAGAGATCCTCCTCACCATGAAGCCACAGGTGAAGTTGCCACCGAGGCCCAGCTTCAAGCTCCGATCGGATTTCGAGGAGATGACCATCCTGTATGACATCTGGAACGAAGGCATTGACGAGGAGGACGTTCGCTATCTCAAAATCACCTACGAAAAAATGTTGCAGCAGGATAACGGCCATGACTGGCTCAACGACACACTCTGGGTTCCTCATCCTCATATCCTTTTAAACGCTTCAACATGCTTAACAATCTGTAGTGTAGAGTTTAACTCCCACAGCAGTCTGTCATCATTTTATTCAGAAGCTCTCTTTCTATTAACCGTATATACTGTACATACAGAAATGCATTTCAGAATTGTTGCACATACTTCCTGTGTCTGTGGTTGTTTTCTTTAACTGCACTTCCTGCACCTACCAGCAGTGGTAGTCTGCCTTTGAGCAAAAAAAAGCGGCGAGAGGACGGCATGCGTGATCACGTGACTGGTTGTGGACGTAGCGAGGGCTACTACAAGATCGACAAAAAGGACAAAATTAAATACCTGAACAGCACCCGGTTACAGTCAGACGAGCCCGATAAAGACATGCAGGTGAGTTCAACAGCTTTTCGTTCATTCTAATCATTACGATATTATCACAACACTTAGGTGCTGATCCATATGTGTTGCAATTCTGACAGTCTCATGATTTAATAAATAACACAATTCGATATTAAACTTTAAAAAAAAAAATTTAAATAAGATTTTCTTTTCCAGTACTAGCAAAACAAATTTAGCAAATAATTTGCCCCTACCACACAGGATGCTTTGTGCTGCCCGCCAGTGTGTCAATATTTTATAATGCATCCGCAGATTAACTCAAATGCAAAAACTAAAGATTAAAAATTGTAAGATTCTGTTTAAATAATCTAATTTGAAGTCAGTGTGTACATGAAAGAACTGCGATATGTAACTAAATCTGGCATCACTAGTAATCATAAAATTCACTACATCATTTGCTGACCGATACATCTCTTTCAAACATCCGATGACCCGTTCCTCAGGGCCGGATGATCCCAGCTCAGCCCCACGCCTCGACCCGAGCGGGTTCAGAGAGACGCTCTGAACAGCGCCGCCTACTGTCATCATTCAGTTGCGACAGCGACCTGCTCAAATTCAACCAGCTAAAGGTGAGTTCACTCCTCCACCACACACACACACTCGCACAATCACCTTTGGAATATAGTGACATATGTAAGGTTTAACATTTTTTACGTCCTCAAATTTCACCCTCAGTTCCGTAAGAAGAAGATCCGATTCTGTAAGAGTCACATCCACGACTGGGGTCTGTTTGCCATGGAACCCATCGCTGCTGATGAGATGGTCATCGAATACGTCGGACAGAACATCAGACAGGTAAAAGCCAAAAATGTGTGGGGAAAAAATCATTTTAGCTCTGGTTTTTCCTTTTTTAGAATCCAGAGATGCTCTTTTTAAAAATGTGAGTGTAACAATTATGCAAATGTATTTATAAATTTTTTTGCTAAAGTGCAGGGACTGAAGTTTCAGGGTTCAGATAAAGTTAGAGGAATTGGAGAAAGTGTCTGTAGTAGGTGTGTAAATGAACGTGTGTGTGTTTGTAGGTGATCGCGGACATGAGAGAGAAGCGTTACGAGGAGGAAGGCATCGGCAGCAGCTACATGTTCCGTGTTGATCACGACACCATAATTGATGCTACAAAGTGTGGAAACTTCGCTCGCTTCATCAATCATAGCTGCAATGTGAGTCTAATACACACACACACACATACGTACACACACTCGCTATGTGGGTTTCCTTTGGAACATTGTATCATCAACATTATAAATTCTTCATAGATTTTTTAAAATTTCTCATTCATTTTAACCACAGACTGTAACCCTTGGTAACTATGGTAACAGGTGGCGATTATCTCCGCTGTGTGTGTGGAGCAGCTGATAATAACGTACCTGTTGATTATTGTGTGTTCAGTTGCACTAGTTTTAGGGTATCCTTAAAGCATTTTGAAGATTATTTATGAAGTGTATATTGTTATTACTGTATGACTGTACTCTAGTGACGACAAACGTTTTGGGCGCCACAAGGCGAAATATTAACTGGCACACAGGATAGATGGTATTTTACAGTAAAGTTATTGTAGTTTTTCCACCTGTGATAGCAAACAATATTTGAAAAGCAGATCGTTCCCTGCCTTTTATCTTTTTTTTTTTTTCATTTTGGTATTTAGCTCGGTTTAAACACGCCAATTAGATTTTAGACCATTAGATAAGACTAGCATTAGACTATTAAATTTTTTCCTTTTACGTAGACTTAGATCTCTTTTTCCGCCTTGGTATTATTAATTACTTATTTGGAGGAAGGAGTGGTGGCTCAGCAGTAGTTCATTACCATAGACACCAAAACAGCTGGTTTGGAGAAGGAGTGAAACAGAAGGAATTTGGGGTATGAAACAACTGCATTATCTGAAGGGCGTTTCAGATCAAGCTCTTAGACCTGTGGTAACTTGTTAAAGAAATAATCAAATATGGGACCTTTTAAAGTTTTGATTTTTATTGAAATACTAGATGTGCCCACGGCTTCATTCACATGGAACTTAATTACACACGTGCTGTAAAAAATGTACAGCGGCATCTGTTGACTTTTGGAATTAACAAAATTTTTTTATGTGTTACTGTGAAGTGCTCGGAATGAAAGTGTGAGATCGCGTTTATTAAGTAGATTTCAATTGCACACTCAGAAGCGCATGTTAAAAATTGTACAGCGCCATCTGCTGAATTTTGAGATGAACTAATGATTTTTTTCAAGGTTACCATTTTATTCATTTTCTTTCTTTTTTTCTCTTAGACAAACAGACAAAAGTGGCAAAAAAACATCTTGATGTGTTCTATTAATCATCTTACTTCCTCCCCCAAATATTTTTTTGCACATATCTTCAATTTATTTTATAGATAGATAGATAGATAGATTATCATTCAAAATGTCTTAATTTTTGTTTGGTAATGAGTCTCTGTTTTAGGTTATATACTGTTATATAGCTCAAATAAAGTAATACATAATGTTGTACATCAATCAGCCATAACATTAAGACCAGATAAAATTAATTAATCAGTTATATATTGATAGTGCCAGATACCACCACACACCATCAGGGGTATTGTGCAGTCATTCCACAAGGGGTCAGAGCTGTTTTGGTGACTTAAAGGGAACTTACACAATATCAGACGTAATGTTTGAAGGCTTTAATGTCATGGCTGATGTATGTTAAATAAATTTCTGGGACTAAGATGTGGCATTAGTTTGTGTGCTGTGTTTAGTGAGAGACTATTCATCGTATGGCCAAGAGTTTGTGGACACCTGGCGCATTTTTCAGCTCTGGGCCCGGCCATGGACGGCTGTGGCGTTGTTTGAATTTGAACTTACAGTCAGTTTAATGCTATTTTATTGTGCTACGTAGTATTATTAAACTCCTTGGACGTACGGTCATACACATTTCTTTAGCTTTGGTGTAACAAGTGTTCCAGTTAGCTGAACTCACTGACACAGTTAATGCTTCGCTCCACAGCCGAACTGCTACGCCAAGGTGATCACGGTGGAGTCTCAGAAGAAGATTGTAATCTACTCTCGCCAACCGATCAACGTCAACGAGGAGATCACCTATGACTACAAGTTCCCCATCGAGGACGAGAAGATCCCTTGTCTGTGCGGGGCCGAGAACTGCAGGGGGACGCTCAATTAACGTTATAGAGCGACAAGAAGCAGAGAGGGTGTTCGGGGGTAACACACACAAACACACACACACTCACCCTCCACCCGAAACTCTGCAGTGAGAGCAGCTACGTGTGTAGGGCTTTTTATACGAATAAATCCATCCAATGATTGTTTACGATTTACACACCGGTGCTCTTTAGACCACGACATGAATTTTCTACCACTCTTCCACCGAGAGAGAAGGACGGCCACCCCAGTCACCCTTCCCTTTCCCGCCTCTACGCACAAGCTGTTGTGTAGTAGCCGGGTCTTCGCCAAACCACTTGCTTCTTTCCTGTCTTTATGGACTTTATTTCTATACTGTACGCTCAGAAGGATGCACACGGGCACAGGCCGTCTGGCCGCTACACGCACACAAATTTATACACACTACGCAAAACTTCAGGCTCGCTCACATACGTCACACTTCTGTCTTCTTCAATATTTCAACAGTGTTTTATTCTTATTTCCCCACACATGCTTATTTAATGGCCTTTCAAGTCATAATGCTGTGTGTTTTGTATGTTTGTGTATGTGTGTGCTGCCCCCTGCTGGCTGTCTACTGTAATTATCAGCCTTCAGAATTACAGATGAACTTTTTTATTAGTAAAACAATATGCACACGCATTGACAGAGAGAGAGAGAGAAAGAGAGAGAAAGAAAGAGACGGTTCAATAGACCAGCATTTTTGTTCAGTCTGCGTGTTACGTATCTAACAGTAATCTATTGTGATAATATGGCATTAATAACAATTTAATATATTATCACAATAACACATTGTGGTTGGAAGCTTATGAAGAACACCAAAATATGAGATCTTCTAGGACAAAGAAGGATGAAGTGTCTGCCATTTTAACCGTGTTAAACATATTGTTAATTTATCGTCCAACTGATTATAAGTTAGCGGACCTACTACAGAACAAAAGCTGGTATTTCTGAAGATTGCATCTCCTTGTTTATTCTGTACCCACAGAGCTGCTTCCATTACATACATTCAAGCTGAATGCTTAATGGCTAATTAAGTATTAAAACACACACACACAATGTATTAATCACACACACAACAGCTACAAGCGTTTTTTTCGTGCTGATCTTACCTCTAGTGCTAATTTGCCACCACGTCAATGCTTGATTTCACACACTGCACAATCGTCACCTGTATAGTATTGTCTTTTGAGCTGTATTATGCTTCCTTTCTGTAAGTGATGCAACGTAGCATTGTGCTAATGAGCTAAATGCTAAGGATAGGAAGCTTTTTAAAATGGGTGCCAATTTTTCTTCCTTGGGTACATTCTAAGCAGCGCAAGCTGTTCTCCATCCTGCTGTGTTATCTCTGTACGAATATATCTATATGTGTGTGTGTGTGTGTTCTGTTTGTAACACTAGTACTTTATTCTCTTCCACCTCCTTCCTTTTATGCTCCCATCCGGGTGGGCGTGTCTCTCTCTCTCTCTCTCTCCGCATTTGTCAATATTGTACAGACGGACCGTTTGTACGAAGGATCGGGGACATTGTATCGTGATACAGTGAGACATCGAGTATCGGTGCATCTTTTTCTTTTTTTCTTTTTTTTTACCAGCGGAACTAATTTGAGATGATGAGATATTTTTGGGAGAGCCAATGTGTCGTGTTCTCCCTTTAAAGATTGTTTCTTGTAGAAACGTCTTTTTTCTGCCGCTTTCCTTCAGTGTAAATACTCAGACTGTGAATATATAAATAAATAAGTATATATATAGATAAATATATATATATATATATATTTTGGAGGTGAGGGCTCGCTTGGCACCACACAGAGAGCGCGTGCAGGATTTCAGCTTGTGTCAAGCTTTATTTTTTATTATTTTTTCAGTTTGTAAATTCTATGAAAGCAGTTTGCCGTGTGTGATGGAGGGAGGATGAAAATGCTGCATCAATCCCTGACTATTTATTACACAAATGTATGAAAAAGATAATTTGACAAAAAATAAAGGATGTTTTTTCTTTTTGAACTACTTGGTTTTTATAGTGTTATATTTTATACCTAACTAAAGGTTACCTAGAGGTTGTGGATCCTGACGCCTGCATGACACCATTACCTGCTGCTCCAATGTTTCATCAGCCCTTAATTCTGCCTTTCATATACACTTCCTATTGTTGCATGGTGAGGGACACCCAATCCCGATCCCACAGAAATGCCTGAGCAATACCAAAACACACAGTATACCATTGCCTTCCATGCACAGGGCCCAGCAGGCAAACAACCCAAAGCCACTGATGTGCCTTCCAATTATGTGAGTATATAAATTATATACTTTAAGGGAACATCTCAAACCTAAAGTACCCCAAACCTGCTTTAGCCAAAATATTATTAAGTAAATTAAAGCTTTCTGAGCAGCTTCTAAAGCATTAAATAATAATAAATAATAATAATTTCATTCTCATCAATAATTAGTTTAAATTAAACTATTTTGCTTTATTCAACTAATTAAGGTTAAGCTTTTATTCATCACATAAGCATTTCGTTGCATACACAGTACTGTGTATGGTTTTGTATGTGACAAATACAATTTTAATTTGACATCTACTGCACGTTACTGCATAGTAAAATCCTTAATTCTTTGCATATCCCAGCTTTTTTATGAAACTGATGCGGGTCAAAGTACACAGCAGCAACTTGGTAAACCTGGGGCTTGAACCAGCTACCTTCTGATCATTATCTCAAATCCTTAACACACTGACTTACCAGTGTCCACTCTTAAAGAATGTAATGTAAATAATTACAACCCACAGTCAGCAATAATGAAATTAGAAAGCCCTTTTGCATTAATTTAAGGTTCCATATTTTATTAAATTCATTAAATCATCTTTAATATTAACAAAATAAAAAGTTTCAAAATATAGCAACCCTCAAAAGTGTTTAATTTCTTACATAGAGTATATCTATAGTGTGTGTCATCTGCTCTGCACCTACAAGTGACACCGTTTAGAAATTGCACATTAACCCCACACACAATAAAAGACATGATACATATCAGGTCCTCACAAATAATTCATTACTGTAATCTTATTTTTCATAAGTTTATCCAAAAATCATCTATTGTACAGGCAAGTGTTACAGTCTTACAGGTTCGAAGTAAAATCTTTGTCTTTTTTTTAAATACAAAATGTTTAATCCATGTATTCGTGGCAGAATGTGAAAATTATAATAGATGCAGAAAAATAACACACCATGCAACCAGTAATTTAAATTAAACCAGTAAATTATTAAATTACTTATCATCTGGATTTTTTCTTGACCCTGCTTATATGGATTCAGTTAGCAATTGGTGGGGGGTGGGGGGGGGGGGGGACAGACAGAAAAAGAAAAATCAACACTGTCAATCAATCCCTGGTACAGAATACCTATAATGCACTTTGCCACTTGTAGGAAGTGGGGAATAGTGAAAGGGGAGTATGGAAGAGTCACTAGAAATGTGTAAGTGTGTGACAGCAAATAAAGAGTAAGAAATAGTATGGCATAGCAAGGGAAAAGTGAATGGGGAAAAGTAGAAAGAGGAAACCCTGGATAGGTAATAGGAAATAAGGATTTAGGAATAGTAAGTAGAAATGGAAATAGTGAGTAGGGAATAGTCAGTAGGAAAGTGTGAGTAAGAGATGGAGAACAGGGAGTAGGAAATGGTAGAGAATAGTAAGGGAAGAGATGTAGAGAGTATGGAATAAGAAATGGAATAATGAGTATGAAGTAGTGAAAAGTCAGTCGGGAGAAGTGAAAAGCAAACGGGAATAAATAATATGAATAACTTAAGAGTAAATAGAGAGTCGTGACTAGGGAGTAGAGCAGGGACAAGTCAGTGGTTATGTTGGACTACTTGCTGGAAGTCACAAGTTCAAACCGCAGTACCACAAGCTGCCACTGTTGGGCCCCTCACCAAGGCCCTTAACCCTCAATTGCTCAGATGTATAATGAGATAAGTGTAAGTCGCTCTGGATGAGTAGGATATAGTCAAGGACTAGTGAGCTGGGAGAATAAAGAGTAGGGAATAGTGAGTAGAAAATAATGGGTAGGAAATAATGAGCAGAGAATACTGAGTAGAGAGAAGTCAAAAGTTAATGAGGAGAGTCAATCGTAAATAAGAAATTATAGGAAATACTCAGCAGGGAACAATGAGTAGAGCGACAGCGAGTAGGAGATAGAATGTCCGGAATAATGAGTAGGAAAGAGAGAATAAGCAATAGTGAATATGGAATAACCAGTCGATAATAGCAGGTAGGGAATAGGGACTAGGAAATAGTGAGTATGGCCTACAAAATAGGGCATAGATTTAGTGTAGCCTGGAGTGATGCACACATCTCTATTTCAGTTACTGTTTATGGAATAGCCGTTTACCACCTGGAAAATTTACATAATTCTATACTGTCTGTGAAAATACACAGATCTGCTCTAACTATCTATATGTTCTTTTCATTTAAAGACAAAATACCAGTGGCAATAAATAAACAAATAAATAAATCATTGTCAAAGACTAATGAAAAGACTATTAGGTAGCAGGGATCAAACAGAAAAGTCTAGTAAGCCTTACACCATCAGGCATGTTAGCTAAACAGAAAAATAGCTAGCTAGATAATAGTTGCAAATTAAGTTTGTTAGCAAAACAGGCAGGTAAATAATACCTCAAAAAAAAAAAAAACATATTACACAAAGAACTTGTTCTGTGGAATACCTTAACATAGCAGATAACTACCAATTATTAAAGAAAAAAATATATTAAAAAAAACCTACAATTATAATAGTATTAAATAAAATAAGGAGGCATTTAACACAGATACAATTACTTTGAGCAGCTACACATATATAAATGCAGGTACGTGTAAGATTCACATGGAAACAAAATACTGTATGAATTAAATAATCCTCAAATTCATAGTGCAAGATTAATAAAAGGGGAAATATTAAACAGGGATTAAACAGGAAAAGCTAGCTAGCTACAACACAGGAATTTCAGTAAAGTAGCTAAACATAAACAGCTAAATAATTATCAAAATAGCTAGCTGGTTTAATATCTTCTAAAAATAGTTTTAAAATTACTTTAAAAATATTAAATCTATCAGGCTGGTGAGCATTCCAACACAGGTTGTCACTGGTAGGTTGGACTAGGTTAGCTATTCATAAAAAGCTAGCTAGCTACGGTAACTCAGAAAGACTAGTTAATTATTAGCGAGCTAAAGCTAGCCGCTTCACTTTAACAATGAGAGGTTGTCAGGGAAGTACAGTATGTTAGCGGAACAAGTAGCTAGCTGCTACCACAACAAAATAGTGTTACCACAAGTAGTGATAGTGGAGATGTTGGAGACAGTAGCTAAGTATCAATTGATAAAGAAAGCTATGACAAAATATTAATAATAAAAAATTACATAAAATAAGTTACAAAACAATTGATAAATTAGCATTTTTCATGTTTTACACAAACTTAAACATTAGCAAGTTTGGACCTTAATGGCCTTTTCAGAAGAGGGATGCCAAGTATTCTGTCAAAATAGGATTTTAAAACTTATAATTCATAATTCAGCAATAAAAGATACATGTTTTTGGTTATTTTCCAGTCAGTGTCTGGTGTTGCATTTTAGAAATAAATTTATTTAGTTGATATGCTAATATGTATGATGCTATAGGGACTCATTATCAATAAACACAGTAGATAAACACTGTATCTGTTAAACTACACTAAATCAACTGGTAATGCTGAGTACATTTGGCACCTCTTATCACTGCTGGCTTCAGTTCTGCTACAGCAAGGAGGACCTTCACACTTCTTTTTTTCATCTTATACCTTCTATACATGCCTACACACACTTAACACACACGGTACACACAGAAAGACTAAGCGTGCTGCATTCCAATACTGTTTTCAATGCGCCCTTGTCCCCTTCTCCTCCCCATGTCCCCCAGTAAAGCTTACTTTGATTAATTTTGCAGCCCGAGTTAGGTTTGTTAGAAGAATCATCAATGGCCAATAAGTGGGCACAAGATGTGGGGTTGAGTCAGTGTCACTGAGTTTTATCCATCAAGGCACTGATGAACTTGATCGCAGTTGCATTTTCCAAATGGTACAAGGATCAAGCTAATTATAAGTGTAAATAGGGGCTTAACAGTTCACACCTCAAACATTTGATTGTCTCCATCTGTACATGACAGCTGATGGAATTGCTACTTAGGTGCTAGATATATATATAGCGCACTAGATAATAAACAAGATAGCTATAATGTGCCCCATTACCACTCTCCCTCAACTGTGCTGTGAGTGCACACTCATACGACCTCTGTGTCCCTAGGAAAAAGCAACAAGAGCGCATTCGAAAACACTAATTAAACAGAGCCTCTGTGTTCATATTCACTCTGACCAGCCTGACACTTGTCCCCTTGTGGAGGAATTTGGGATGTAGCCATGATGTAACCTTCAATCGGTTCAGAACCTGATTCAGTCAGGAAGATGAAGGCTGTCAGTGTGCATGTTTGTGTTTGTGTGTTTAGGACTTAAAGACATGAACAGCTCGCACCACGTACTGCCTGCAGATGGGACACTCATTCATTTTCTTGCCACAGCGGGTGCAGGTGATCATGTGACCACACTCGAGCAGGACACAGTCGATCACAGCGTCCATGCAGATACGGCACACGTTTTCATCCAGGGTACTGAGAGGAGCCACACCTGCACACAAACACACAACATGCGACTAAGAATAATACTCAGCGATGGCTGGAATGATGTGATGTTGCCTGATACAGGCTGGTTAGATTTCATTCCTCATATGCCACAGCACTCGACCAATAAATATATTTTTTTATTATTATACAACGACACCTTTTTATGTCTGTATTCTGTTGTTGAAACATCTGGGTTTTTGTTATTAGTTATATCATAGTAGCTATAAACAGCCATTCCTGTACCACCACCATCACCCCTCTGTCTTTGTCACAGTTACTAGAAAGAAATCCCATTTGTCGCAATTATCAAGAAATCAATACTGTTCATCTTGAAGATTCAGCTTAACTTCTAAATTTACTTCTAAATTTGAGTTTTTAAACTTTTAACTGCATGAAATGCCTTTACTATCATTTATTATTATTTTCTATCTATCTATCTATCTATCTATCTATCTATCTATCTATCTATCTATCTATCTATCTATCTATGTCCATCTCTACATATCCAACTATGTGTGTTTAGAGTCTATTTATTTGAGGAACTATGCCTGCGTCCGTCTCCATTAGTCATTATTAATTGTTCTACTCAAATAGAATCACCTACAGCTGCAGGCATCAGCAGCCCCAACCCCCCCCCCAACACACACACACACACACACACACACACATTGCTGCTGCTTCAGCAGAAAAGCACTTAGGATATTGGATGAAAGCACAGTGCAATTACAGCCATTTTGACTCAGCGGGGACCATTTGGCTTTTGGCCAGAACGAGTAAACCTCTACAGTGGTAGGCTCCTACTGACACACACACACACACACACACACACATAAAACAATCACACTAATGATCACCCATTTTTCTCCTTGTCTGCCACAACAGTCTTCTACATGCATAATACCGTTGTTATAGAAAAAAAATTCGTTTTATTTTCCAGGAGCAAGCACTCATGAGTCTGAGATAAAGCCTAGTATTTATAAATTAATCTTTTGTGCATTGCACAGAACCCGGTGTCACTTTACAAAAGGTCGAGACAGACAAGTAGATAAAAGGAAATAAGAAACACTTAAGTTCTTCCATGTGTCTGTATTTCTGAAACTGGTTAAGGCAATCCCATAATTCTGTTCACTGTGAGAATCATTTATTCAATGAACACATTTACAGACTAATATTACATGGCTGTCAAACAGCAAAGATTTTCATTACTGTTCTGATTGTGAGAGTGCCAGAAGCCGTTCCCATGGTTACTTAATGCTGTTATTAGTGCAACAATATATGACCAAAGGTTTGTTGACACCTGAGCATCACATCTATATGTGGTTCTTTCCCAAAATTAAAAAAAAAAAACATTGTAGACAGCATTATAATTGTCCTTCACTAGAACTGAGACTCCCAATCCTGTTCCAGCATGACAATGCCCCTGTGCACAAAGCAAGCTCCATGAAGACATGGTTTGCCAAGTTTTGGTGTGGAAGAGCTCAAGTGTCCTGCACAGACCTCAACCCCACTCACCACGTCTGGGATGAACTACAGTTTGACATGGCCAAATGCACCCCAGGCCTTCTCACATAACTATCGGTCCCTCAATGATCCCCCGTAGCCACGCTTCAAAATTTATTGGAAAGCCTTCACAGAGGACTGGAGCTTATTTTAACACTAAAGGATTCTTAAATCTAAAACAAACTTCAACAAACCAATATGGGTGTGATGTACAGATTTGTTCACAAACACAAACACAGACTTAAACAGGTGCAGGTAGAAATAGCATGCATTGTGTTTCATTCATTCACGCTGATGTTCTTACCTCCAACATCTCCATCACATATAGAAGGAGGATATGCCACGACTGCATGATGAGTATGGGAGCAGAACAGGATTAAAAGATAACCAAATGTACAAGACAGATATGTCCTAAATGTGTCCTTTGTCCCAACAGATGGTGAAATTAACTTTCCCTGGCTGTCTGGACAACTTAGTCACTGTCATCTTCAAGCTCTTCATTACATTTTTTCTTAATGCTGTACTAACCATCCTCAAGAGGGTTTTTCCTCTATGATAATTCTCAGTTCTTGTCCTGGTCAATGAGCATGAGACCGCATTATCTCAAAGACTAAAATATATTTTTGTCGGTGTCTGTGAATAAAGGCATTTCCTAAATGCATGATGTTTAAGCATAAGCCTTTAATCCACCGAGCGTGACCTGGATAAGGCATTACGTTTTTGTTTTAATTTTAATTACGCACTTATGCACATGAAAGAAATCCTCACCTGCGGTGATGCTGTTGCTCATGTTTTCCACTGCAAAGAAAACAGAAAGAGAGGAGTCAGATTGGTGTGGATATCATAGCATTCAGAAAAACTTTAAATTGTTTTTATACCTCACCAATGACCTATCACATTGCGCATGATGAGATGATGAAATCCAGTAAAATGAGTTAGCTGAATGTAGCACGAAAGTAGGAACACAATGTTCTCCAACAGCTGCAATTACCATCTGTACTGTACATTTGAAGAACAGAGTGTTCTGGTTTTAGGGATCAACCTGGCTTTCAAGCAAACTTATTACTGAGCATTATGCCCCTTATTACTGTTCTAGTTATGTTTCATACAACTGAGGCAAATGATCATTGTGCTTAAGCTTCCTGAAACATGGATGAACTCATGACGCCTATCAGTTTGCATCTAAGCAAACCCAAAGCAAAAATATGCTACAACCATTGTGATGAGGCACCTCTTAGGCCAATATCCATTATATACACGCACTCACTCATCTTCTATACCACTTTATCCTGTATTCAAGGTCACGGGGGCCCAGGAGGCTTAGGGCACAAGGCGGGCTACACCCTGGACAAGGTGTCGATCCATCTGCATCGCAGGGCACACTCACACATACACACTCATTCACACACTATGGGCAATTTTGAGAATGCCAATTAGCCTAATCTGCATGTCTTTGGACTGTGGGAGGAGGACACCCACCAAGAACATAGGTAGAACATACAAGCTCCATGCACACAGAGACGGGAATCGAACCCAGACCCTGGAGGTACAAGCCAACAGTGCTAACCACTACACCACCGTGCCGCCTCCATTATACAGTATACACTATTAGTCAAAAGTTTGGACACAACGTCTCCTTCAATGTTTTTTTTTTTCATTTTTATTATTTTCATTGTACATTGTACATTAATAAGGAAGATATCCAAACTATGAAAGAACACATCTGGAAATCTGGAAGTCTGTCCAAGCTTTTATATTTATTACATTTAGCTTTAATGAAAGCTTGGCACATCCATAACAATCCCAACAGAATAATGAGGTTTTTCAACAGTTAATTAGTGAAATTTCTTGCCTTCTTAATGTACCATCACGTGTCTTGTGCAGAGGAAAAGTGGGTACAGAGTCAATAGCCCTGTTTTAGGCAAAGAGAAAAGGTCAGCGAAATTGGTTTTCATGAGGACCATCCCAGGAAAGAAACACCAAGAGTTTATTAGAATGACCAGCCAAGACCACGTTAATTAGCATGGCCAGCCTCAGAAAACACTGATTAACGGCACTTAAGATTAAAGGACACATAAATGCTTCTCAGAGGTCAAGCAGCGGACATATTTCAACATCCATGAGTCAGGCTGTCTTTGTATGATGTAGAGAAAGTTAACGGACGGTTCCTGGATGTGTGGTTCGCACTATGAAGCACGGAGAAAGAAGGTGCTTTGCTGGTGACTTAGTCAAAATTGAAGGCACACTACAACATATTGGCTACCACAGCATTGTGCAGCAACATGCCATCTCATCTGGTTCGCACTTAGTAGGACCATCATTTAATGTTTTTTAACAAGACAGTGACCCCAAACACACCTCTTGGGTATTTAAGCGCCAAGAAGGAGAGCGATGGAGTGCTGCATCCGATGACCTGGCCTCCACAATCACCAACTGAGCTGGACCAGAGAGTGAAGGGAAAGCAACAAGTACTTAACACCTCTGGGAAGTCCTTCAAGATTATTGGAAAACAATTCCAGGTGACGACCACTTGAGGCTGACTGGGAAGACCAAGTGTGTGCAAAGTTGGCATCAAAGCAAAAGGTGGCTATTTTGAAGAATCCAAAATATAAAACGTATTCAGTTAATCTCAAAGGTGGAATTGAGGTCAGTTGAGGCCAGTACTGCAGTGGCAGTCCATTGCAGTACACAAGCATGCACATATATTACGCACTACAGGAATTGGGAAAGGCCTGATCTGCATGTCTGTGGACTGTAGGAGGAAACCAAAGTACCTGGAGGAAACCCGCCAGAGATGACACAAACTCCACTGACACAAAGGCCCGATTCAGACCCCTGACCAAGGAGGTGCACGGCCACAGGGCCTCCAGTACTGCGAAACTGTAATGTTACAGCATACAAAGACATTCTAGACAAGTGTGTGATTTCCCAGTTTGCGGTAACAGTTCGGGTGTGATGGTCAGGTGTCCAGAAATCTCTTGCTTTATTCTCATATTGCGTGTTTGTGCAAGGAAATAGGTTTCTCCTCACAATCTGTCTTTTGAGCATCCTCCTTTTTGGAGCCTGTGGCTTCAACTATCCAAAGCTGCTCAGCTATTCCTACAGGATTTTTATTAAGTGCAAGTCACGCGGGTAAAATTGGTTTCCCTGAAGCAATTTCCTCACATAAAATGAAATCTGCTTTACATACCTGAATGAAAACTGATGCCCTAAAACTGATTCCAGTACCGTGCTACCGTGTGCCTGCAACTCACCCAGTGTCCTGCTCCTGTGTTACATGTCTGTATGCTGTACAGGTTTATGTTGAAATTGCATTACATATCATACATTTCATTTCCCTTTACCACATCTTGTCTCTGTCCTTAATAAAGTTTTGCAGATGAAACACTTTGCCCTTTCGTGTCAGGGGCATGTTTAGCTCTTTACAGATTCCTTTCTGGTTTAATTGCGCACAGACCGAAGACAGGACTCACAGGAAGTGCGGTTGAGTTGGTGCTCTCTGTATAAACGCTGCACACGCTCCACCAGCTCCCATTTCTCACAGCAGCCGGAAAAATTCACGAAGTTCCTGGCCAGAATTTCCTTCAGCTGCCGAACGGTTAACAACTCGATGTCATCCTCGCTGGCGAGATCAGAGATAGAGGCTCGAGCCCTCCTCTGAGTCACTGGGCTGGACTGTTTATGCATTGACACACACACACACACACACACACACACACACACACACACACACACACACAGACAGAGCCAAGTGAGAAGAGTGACAAGAAGATGCTTAGTCATTCTTAACTGAATATGGTGATAACACATTAAAGACATTAAACAATCAGTTATGCAGTTGCATTCCAGATTAGAGAGACTGATTAACCCAGTTAAAGAGACAGTATATATAGCATGCTAATAAACAGATATTATATCATCCATATTTTACTATTTCTTTATCAAGTTAACGTTTCAGGTCTCAGAGCTCACCTAAAGTTTGTTTGTTAATACTACACCTCAAACTTTTTTTGTTTCACTCCTTCTCCAAAAAAGCTGGTTCAGTGTTTATGCGAATGAGCTACTTCTAAGCCACGCCCCCCACACAATCGCAACATCTCCTTATATCATGTCACATGGTGGTATTTTGGTCCATCCACATGCCTTCTGGCACATCGGGTGATATGAGGATCTCCTCACAGTTTTTGCAGCAGTTACTTAAGCCAGCTTGATGCCAGATTGTCATACGGCCAATTTATAAAATGCAGTTAGCCTAACCTGCATGTCTTTGGACTGCGGAGTACCAGGAGAAAACCCACCAAGCACAGGGTTGGGTGAACATGCAACCTCCATGCACGCAAACCCGAGGCAGGAATCAAACCCCGACCCTGCAGGTGCAAGGCGACAGCACTAACCACTAAGCCACTGATGTCACATGGGGGAATATCAAAAAGCAGAGAATGTTTTTTTTTTTTGCCCTAACACAATGAAGACCCTTCATATTTAAGTGAATCTTGCGTATTAGGTCTCCTGCTCATTCATGTCAGTAGCACAAACAAATAAATTCACGCAGATACCAGTCAGAAGAATAATGGGCGGGTGTGATATATGTGAGGGGCGGTTCTGTGGACGGAAATGAGAGCTGGCAGAGGAGAATGGGCAGGAAAGCGATTGTAATAACTTAAATAGCCATTCTTTATAAACATGGTGGGCAGAAAAATACCTCAGAATGTACACAACACAGCAAACTTGAAGGCAGATAGGCTACAAGTACTGTACAGAAGACCACATCAGGTTTTACTCCTGTCAGCCAAGAACTACAGTACTACTACTAGTCTGAGGCAACAGTGGAGAAAGTTTCAACAAATTTGGCCAGCTGAAGACAGTTACTTGCTCAGTCTAGTTGAGACTTTGCAGACTACAGATTGTGATTCTGATGTTTAATGCGAATGTTAAATGAAGCTCTTGTCCTGAACCCGCATGGATCCATCTCCATCCATCCAGGAACTTGTCTAGTCCAACTAGGGACCATGAAGCCCAGTGGTGACCATTGTATTTATACCCATCTTGTTCATCAGTGGCAGGACTTCCTGTCAACATTCACACACAGATTCACACCTTCTTGGCAATTTGGGAACACCAATTAGGCGAATCTGCATGTCTTTGCAAGGGAACCCCAGAGGAAACCCACAAAGCATGGGAAGAACATGCAACCTCCATGCACACAGACCTGACGCAGGAATCAAACCCGGGACCTGGAGGTGCAAGACGACAGTGCTAACCACTATATCACCATGCTGCCAAATGCATGAATGAGTAGTGGTATAAGGGATCCTTATACCTTATAAAGCACCCACTATATATTAGGATACTATGTGAGATTGTTCATTTGGCTAAGTTATGCTAATCAGTCTCTCTCTGATTTGTTATGTCATCAAATGACTGACTATGTTTTTAGATACTGTAGTTAAAAGCAGTAGGAATAATAACTCACCTCTAGTAAACGTTCATTGTTCTCCAGGGGGAGGAGAGACACAGAGGCAACGTCCCCACAATCCTTAATGTCAACACACACACACACACACACACACACACACACACACACACACACACACACACACACACACACACACACACACACACACGTCATTATCATCAATGCTGCCATCAAACATAAGTTATGTGTTGTTTCCTTGGCATGTATGAGTGTGAGTGTGGATGTTCGTGTGTGTACCTGGCTGGTTCCTGAGCTGTTGTTAGTGCGGTGTGTTTCTTCCTGAGGGGCTGAGACAGACAATGCAGGCTGCCGGGGGGTGGTGGGTGCAGCATCAACAGGCAGGGCTAAAGCAGAGGGTGCAGCTTCAATGTTTGCCTCCTCAGTCTCCAGATCTTCCTCCTCGTCCTCTTCCTCCTCCTGAAGATCCACCCCCATGTGCTGCAGTACGAGCTCGACGAGTTCCTCCTTCTCAGTGCACGCATCCGTACTAATGTCACGCAGGGTAAGGTAGCGCCGCAGGTCGCGCACCCGCAGACGCATGAGGCGTGCCCGTTCGAAAGCAGTCGCCCACAAGGCGTGGCACACACAGCAGCGCCGCAGGTTCTCCTGCAGCACGCTACAGAGTGCACAGAAGCTCCGCCCACAGTCTGAACACACATGCTGAACATACAGTATACACAATGCCAAAATTAGACTTCTGTAGCAGGGCTAGATTGAAATATTTCTGCATATTAAGACGCATAACGGTTAAAGTATACAAAAGAAACCTACTTTTCTTCTGAAGACGGAGAAGGCGAGACCACAGGCTTTGCACACTGTTCCATTTGTGGGAGCAGGGCTAGACGGTGATTGCGAGGTGCTCGTTGAAGGGTAGGCAGAGTATCCAGCACCAGGGGCAAACCTGAATGGCCCGGCTCCACCCCCGAACCCAGCCTGATGGCTCCGAACTGCCCCCGAACCAATCAAATCGTTCAATAAACCACAACACGAAGCCCACATAGAGGCCTAAGAGAGAATGAGACAAGATTGAAAGGAAATGGACAGGGAGAGAGAGAGAGAGAGAGAGAGAGAAACAGACACAGAGAGAAACAACAAGATCAAATTTAGAGATCCTATGACGTGCAGCTGTATAGTGATCAGAGTCGGGAATCGATCTGTTGGAGACACAATGTACCATTATTACCATTATTTCAAACCATATAAAATGCACTTTTATAAAGAGTAGAGAGGTGAATCCCAAATAGCTCCCTGTTGGACGTATAGTGCATTACACAGGGTGGAGATACTATTGATTTATTCCAAAAGCACCAACAGAAGGAGTAGGACGCTAAACCAAAAACTGCTGCCTCTTAGCGATACACAGCCCCTTACACAGGATGTAGAAGCCATTATTTCATACCACACACATAGTGCAGTGGTGACGGCAGAAACTAAAATGCTAAACATAGTGTATTAGCTAAACATAGAGAAAGAGGATTAAACCATGGAGTGTACTGTAGATGGCTTTATGTAGTTTAGTTTAGCTCATGTTGAGAGCTAAAACCCTAATGGATCATATTAGGAATTAAGTACTCTCCATCTTATTGCCCCAGGGTTTCTACTTATTGCATATACAGTACAAGACCACTACAACATTGTACACATATCGTAGGATATACCGGATACATGCAATGAACCGTTTAGTTTCACATTGTATAAGATTCTGTTTGGACATACTTTATAATAGTTTTACATTATTATAGCATCGTGATGCAGGTTGCATTGCCACCTCACAGATTCGATCTTGAGTTCGAGCTACAATGTGTTTGAAGCTTATCATATTCTCCCCCGTTTTCACAATAGTTTCCTCCGAGTTCAACAGTTTCCTCCCACTGCACTGACTATACTAAATGCCCCCAAGGTGTGCATAAGTATGCAAATCTGTTTGTCCATGGTGCTCAGAAATGTACTGCAAATTAGCCCTGAAACAATAAGCTTCCTGTTTACATCCCGCACTGCATTCTGGGTAAGGCGCATACAGCTGCATGTGTTGTTTGCTTTGAAAAGCTGCTTTATTAAAGAAACCAGATGAAACTGCTGCATCTCCAAACTGATTTCCATGTCCTGCTGGCCTTTGCCCTTTAAAAGGGGAATATATACCCTGATCTATAAATTGTGGATGTGAATGGTACACAAATTGACATTTAAAATGAACTTCTCCAAAAGAAAAAGGCATATGTCTAACTTTTGTGCATAAAAACAGGTTGTGACTGATTACATTGCAAAAAAACTGATGACAGAAGCACATGATCAGGCCGGTGATTAGTATACTGGTAATGCCGAATGCTGAGTGGTTGGAACAGATGAGAAGCCTCTTGAGCTTTCATTTGTCTACCAGCCAGTCTCCTATTTTAAAATTGTATCTTTAGTCAATCTGATGTTGCAATAAAATCATTTTACTTCCCATTTCTTTAATGTACAGTAATCTACACCATGTCATTTAATGTTGGCATGGTGGCTTAGTGGTTCGCACTGTCGCCTTGAACCTCCAGGGTCTGGGCTCGATTCCTGCCTCAGGGTCTGTGTGCATGAAGTTTGCATATTCTCTCAGTGCTTGGTGGGTTTCCACCAGGATACTCCAGTTTCCTCCTAAAATCCAAAGACATTCAAATGTATGAGTGTATGAATGTTGACCGGAGGTCCTACCAGGGCCGAAAAATGGGAATAAATACAATGGTATTTATTCTATGACCATGGCTTCCATGGTCCGTAGTTGGAATATAGAGGTTCCTAGATGGATGGTGAAGAAATTTTTATTTTATATATATATATATATATATATATATATATATATATATATACACACACACACACATAAATGCATGCAGATGTTCATAATGGATGAATATGTATTTGTCCATATGTGTGTGTGTGTGTGTGTTTGTTCGCACAATTCAAACATCTGCATATATTATTTATATAATGTACACTGCTACAATTGTAAATTTTATTAAGCATATTATACATATTATTATATTTTCTTTTTATTATATTATGAAACATTTTTTTTTTTGCTAAGCAGTGGAATTGTCCTATTGTAAATAGTTATCGGCACGCAGAACAAACAGTGACTCTAATATTGCCACCACTGTCCAGTCACTCATCACCCTTATTTAGTATATAATCATTCACAATCGTCATTATTATTCTCATCAGTGGTTTTGCATTGATCTCGTCGATATTGATAGACAGCTGGCTGTGTGACCACTGACAGTCTCAGCGCTGCAAAACGGAACATATCAAAGCACGATTTTATCTCAGTTAATATTAGATATTAGACATACTGACATTTTCATCATCATCATCATCATCATCATCATTCTAAAATAAAGCATCCTTACTCTGAAATAAAGACAAAATGACCAATAACGATGCACCGTACCTTCATTGCATCTCCACGCTGCAGAATTGGTGAAATCTAATACAAATGACGAGCATTGCAGCGGAATTACTCCATTACGTCTTCTCTCTCTCTCAATCCCTCTCCCTCTCTCTCTCTCTCTTTCAGCACAGAGCATAACGTCATGGCTTAGCGAGGATCGACCAATCACGATGCAGAAGTAACAGCTGTTCTCATCAGCAGCCAATCGCGTTTGGTAGGCGGGGATTAGTCGTGCGCGTGAACCGAGAGATACAGGTGATGACGCAGAGCGGCGCTCAAACCGGCTGGAGATCCTGCTAATGTCATTTTAACAGGGGTTTTTGTTGTTCTGGTCACTCAGATAAATAACTGTCGTTGCTTCTCAAAAATAGAATATTTTAAGGAAGTACACAGACAAACCAAAATAAGCTATAACCAAAAGTTTTGGTCAGTCAGAAACTTGAAAGAAAAACGCTAAAACCCTTACACAGATTAAATATACTGTGTATTTATGCTCAAGGATTTGTGACGTCATTAGCGATGCTGCTGCTGATTTGTTGTTGGTTGGTACTGTTATTTGCTTATTCAGAATTTTATTTTAAAAAATGTTAAAAATCATTATAATACATATCCCCTCTGGTGACACAGGGGGTGGGGTGGGGGGTGGGGGGGGGGGGTAATATATATATATATATATTCGACTTACTAAGCCGTGGGAACAAGATACTATGTTGTGGCCATGAATTACTAAAGTGTAAGAACAAGATACTATGTTCTGGCAATGACTTAATAAGGTGTGGCGCAGAGGTACGAGATACAGTACTATTTTGTGGCCTCGGCATACATACCATGTATGTTGAGGACCTACTTAGAAACATATATACAGTTTCATGGGGGGGGCACAAACTTTTTTCCCACATGCTCCGCCGCTAACTTCAGTAAGTGCAAAAAGTGGTTAAATGACAGAAATAAAATTTAAAAAATCATATGTTCTCATTATTCTCAACAAATGCTTTAATAAAACAAGCCATTTCAATTCCTTTTTCATAATAATTATGTACATTTATAATAATGTTTGTCTGTACTTTGAAAGCCACCAACAGTCAATCAAATTCTGTGTTTATATCAAAATACATGGTAAATAAACCCTGATTCTAATTTATGTCCCTAAATTGCTGTCCATCCTGTCATTTTGGGTGAACAGCCCTTTATACTGTATATATAATAGTATATACAGTATAAAATAAAACTTTTCAGAAATTCAAAATATATGTGAGTCACCTTCAACAGTGACTCACCTTGCTAACTGAAGGTCCACCGTGTGCTCATTAAATGCTTTAGCAGTTAAATAACTTTGCCAAAAACGTCCTCCCCACCATATTCCACTCTTTCATCAAACCTACCATGGCAGGGTGGACATGTGCATCGTTTTTTCCTCACATTTTTCTAGAATGCAGTGAAACTCTACAACATATTTGGGTTAAGTAAAAGTTTCTTAAAAATCATTTGTTCTATATTTAACTTTTGGTTTTGAATATTCTTTAAGGAAATGCAGCTCTATTTCCCACTGTCATGTGTTAAATCAGATTGTTAATGGTGGAGTGGATAGCTGCTTCATGTCCCAGGGAGACCTCATGTCTCTGTTTCTTTCTTATGCTGTCATAGCTAGTCCTGCTGGAGACTCTGCTTGCACTTTGCATAAAATGTTCATTGACCTTATCCATTATGTGACAGAGAGCATACAGTACCTCTCTCTCTCTCTCTCTCTCTCTCTCTCTCTCTCTCTCTCTCTCTCTCTTTCTCCCTCTTTCTCTGTTTCTGTCAAGCTACATATGGCACCCGATCACTCCATGGCACTGGCCCCTTTTGTTCTCCAGACCTGCCCGATCCATCCTGATGCCCTACTACTGCATATATCCTCATCACCACTGATTGCTGCTGAGGACGACCCCATATGGTCTGCTTAAAGACTACTGAGGACGCTTTAACTTAGATACCATAAAGATGTCTTTGGACTGAATTAAAATATTTTTGCTATGATGGATTATGACTGCATTTGCTCCAATTGTTTTGGTGTTAGGACTGAACTGCCATTAAGCGTTTTGCACCCAAGATTCCAATAGTGAACAGGTGGGAACATCAAGAAAACGGACTTTATGTTAACTAAAATAGTAGGGCATCAGGATGGATCAGGCAAGTCTGGAGAGAAGAAGGGGTCAGGATGACTGGGATCTCAGAAGTGAAAAGAGACAGAGAGAGAGAGAGAGAGAGAGAGAGAGAGAGAGAGAGAGAGAGAGTAGACTGCACATAATTATGCTCCCCAAACCATAATGGATAAGGTCAATGTACATTTTGTGCAGAGTACAAGCAGGGACTCCGGCAGGACTAGCTATGACAGCAAACTAAAAAGAAGATCCAGAAGCGACACAGACATGAGGGCGCCCTGGGACATTAAGCATCCAGCCATTCCACCTTAAAAAAAAAAAAAAAAAACCTGAGTGAATGCATCTCCACTGCTCCCACTACCAGACACACCCAGGGCAATTCATCTCAGACATTCCATCTACATCTCCTTTACCATGTTAAAGAATAGAGAAAA
Source organism: Clarias macrocephalus (assembly GCA_011419295.1). Classification (NCBI taxonomy): domain Eukaryota; kingdom Metazoa; phylum Chordata; class Actinopteri; order Siluriformes; family Clariidae; genus Clarias; species Clarias macrocephalus. The sequence continues at coordinate 72,224 of JAAGKR010003016.1, forward strand.
TTCAAACACACTTTTTTTTAGTAAATTTGACAGTTGATTTAACCCCATAGAAAAGATTCAGCTCACTACTGTCTATACACACCTCGATCACCAGAATTATTGACACCATTCATAAAATATTTTATATATTATTATTAAATAATATTAAATAGTAATATTAATATAATATTAAATATTATTACATATATAATTAAATTAAATATACAATTAAATGAAATATTATATTAATATAATATTAATATTTAATTAATAATAATATTATTATTTAATAATAAATAAATACATGTTAAATAAATAAATGTTTATTTACTTAAACATTTTATTTATATTTATACAATTATTTTTTGTAATACATAAATAAATATATAAATATCACTTTCAATAATTGATACTTTGAGTCTAAACCTATAATTCTATGGTATTACCATGGTACAGCTCCAAAACATCAGTGACTTATTTTTCTTGTGTGCAACCAAAGTTTTTTTTTTCACCTTTTATTTGGTGAAAATAATTTTAAATTATTTATTATATATTATTATTATTATTATTATTATTATTATTATTATTATTATAAATATAAGTAGCCTCTTCTAATGCTTGAATAGACAATTTAACTTAGTGTACTTCTTATCTTCTCTTTGCTCATTCTTCTAAAGGATGCCAGTAATTCTGGAGTCATTCTGGAGCTGACTATCAGTGCCACCTCAGACTGGCTGAAGTCAGCTCGTGCTGTTGCCTCCAGAGACCACAGGAGAAGGAATGCTGGATGTGCTGAAAAACATCCTGCACAAAGTAGAGATGCATTCTCCCCTCAGGTTGGCAAGTTACAGATCCCCAAAGAACCACTCACCATTTTCAACTTCCTTTCCACATGGCATCAGTGCAGTACAATCCCTTCCAGACTGAACAGTGCACATATGAATGGAGAGTGTGTGTGATCGTGCTTGCTGTTGATCTTCCTGGGTCACATGGGAGAGCTTTGAGCACACTTCTCTCGCTCTTTCTGAGACACAGAACATACACTTGAGGTAGCTCTTAATCTCCTGCCATATGCCTAGCTTACACATCCAAAAATAGGACGGCTATAGATGTGGGTGCATTTGTGTGTGCATGCATATATTAACAAAAAATACATATGAGTAAAAATGTCTCTCCATCAGACGTATATGCATATAAATCAGCCTGGATTAAAGGCTTAGTTGTATTACCTGATGCACCGCCTCAGGTCAGATTAAGAGCATTAAGTCCTCTCATTGTGTCCTTGAGCAGCTAATTCCTTTCATGATAACAGAGGTTCATCCTCAGTGTTTAATAACAGAACTGTCTGATGTCTCTCGAGACCCCGGATGCATATCAGCTGCAGCTTTACTGACGTCTCTGCCTCTGACTTTTTATCCAAATCACAATGAAGAAAGGACTGAAATTTATGAAACATAGAGTACCATAATGCAGTGGATTACATACACCATGACAAGAACATTACCTCAAATGAACAAAGGCATGCTTATTATTATTATTATTATTTAGTAATACCAAGCTTCTTCTCCAACAGTAGTATGCACAGCTTGTATGCACACTCCATACACTCCATGCCATACCAACCAAAGCCTACAACCTCTTCAGCGTCCATTTAATGTGATTGAGTGTCTTTTGGTATATATCATTAATTATGGGCTATTTTGTGGGTAGATGTGGGTATTGTGGTAATCACCTGTTCTCATTAGTTGGGCGCTAACAGTCCTATAATTTGCCTATTATTGCCTAATATCGACAAATTTTACCTCCATTTCATTCCTCCCTTTTTAATGTTGCAGTGTCCATGATGAAATGCCTTAGGCTCATTAGAGGTGACAACTACACGCAGCACTGCTAAGTGTATTATAAAATCATGTACCTGTGAGCCAAGAATTTAAGCGGATGGCATTTTGGTGATTTCAGTGATGTCATCCTGCCTGGCTGGTGTACCATGCAGAAGCCATTTAAGGCCTCTTGAGCTTTCATTTGTCTACCAGCCTGTTGAAAACACCCAGGTACAGCATGTAGATAACAGCTTCCTAGGTTAAAAACGTTGCACCGGATCTGCACTTGGGCTGCTCATTGACCTTATCTGTAGGAGATTGTTTGGATCAAGCGGAGATACGCAGAGAAGCCATCATTGTCTCAACAAGCTTGTCCTCTGGAATCACCAACTCACTCCTGGAAAGAACATCTACAGTCTGTCAATCTGGCCATCTGGAAACATCTAAGCAAACACCATACTGTAGGTGAGACTGAACACGAGTTCAGTTTTATTTTTATGCCCCAGCCGATCTCTACGTCTTCAGCTTCATTTGAGAAATTATTTCCAACCTTTAGTACAACCTGTGCTGGAGTTTTACTCTCAGAAATTGATGATTGGATCGTTTTCCTTCTTTTAATCTCTGCCTCTGCTGCCTGCCTGCCAGCTCCAGAATTCGGGATGGGAGGCTGATTGATGAAAGCGGTCATTCGTAGCCTATTGCCTTGACGTGACGTGACCTTCTTGTGTCCCTGTCATGTGGCATCCCTTTTAGCAGCAGATATATTCCCATGTTGTCTACATCAAACATTTTCTTGCATGTCTTGCAGTATGCCTGGTGTACATCACCTGCCACACAGCCCATCCAGTCCCTGAACTTAGAGATTGTCCTTGCTTTGCTCCTTAAACTTATAACTTATTGATATTCCACCCTGAATCACTCAATGCTGTAATTAGAAAGGAATAGTCTGAATTTGATGTACAATATGTTCTACATTTTCTATTGCCTTAACACATAGAGGGGAGCATTTATTTATTTATTTTTTACAAAATCCCTTTTTAGACATTCAGATGGGACTCTAGTGAGAAAATGCTTTTGTTCTTTTTTTTTTTTTTTTTTTTTGTATTGTCTGGAGCTTATAAAAGTTTCCCCAAAATGAGATCTCATATAAGAAGATACTCTTCCCCAGCTAGTAGCTCATTTACATAGACACTGAAATGACACATTTTGAAGAGGAGTGAAATGAATAGTTTAAGTACAAAAAAAAAACCTATATTTGACCACAGTGACCAGCCACCACAAACTCTATGGATCAGCCTCAAAATTTCCACCGGGTTTAAAAATAATTCCATCACTAGGTGGATACATTGCATGCCAGGATCAGGCATACCCGTCATATCTCACAGCTCGTCCTACAACAGGGGGTTGAATTTCAAACGGAAAATGCACCAAGGTTATGTAGCTGATCTGATTAAAAGGACCATTTCAAGTTTAATCATCAATTTCCAGATGTTTCCACGACTGGAAAACTAGTGTGAAATTTTGTTCAGGAGACGTTGGAACTTTTAAAACAACTTTCTATCGACACCCCAACCGCATTCCTGACACTGATTTGTATCGCAACATATTACTGTAATGAAGCTGGGCTCATCGAGTCTTTTATTTCCAGTCTCACTTAATGGAAGTATGGACACTGTTGCATGAAAAGAATCATTTTCAGACATGGAACTGATCAACATCCATTTGAGAACTTTATGACTTCAAGACACTGTCCTTGCAGTAACCATGACGATTGTTGTCATAATATTGCAATTGTGCATTTTGTCCAACAGTCATACTATCTAAGTGGAGAGCATGC
>JAAGKR010003017.1:0-30061 GCA_011419295.1 Clarias macrocephalus
AGAGAGAGAGAGAGAGAGAGAGAGAGAGAGAGAGAGAGACGGGCAGAGAGAGAGAGATGGGGAGAGAGAGAGAGAGAGAGAGAGAGATGGGGAGAGAGAGAGAGAGAGAGAGAGAGATGGGGAGAGAGAGAGAGAGAGATGGGGAGAGAGAGAGAGAGAGAGAGACGGGGAGAGAGAGAGAGAGAGGTTTCTTCTCGTCTATTTAAACTCACTCATGCGCCACATTCCAGATGCCAGAAGACAGTTTTTTTCTCGAACTCCTCATTCACGACTTAATGTTGTTTTCAACTCAATAAATAAAGGCGGACCCCCCCATGCCCCTCCCCCGCATGCTTCCCACATATATACCCCACCCTTCCCCCATGGGGTACAAAGGCAGAGAGGAGAAAAAAGGGGTTAAAAAGGTAAACAGTAGCCTGTTGATGTGAATGAAATGGGACCAATGCTAAGTTCACAAAGTCAAAAGGAGGAGGGCATTAGCATAACAACACGTCATTACACACACACACACACACACACACACACACACAAAGAGTAAGCCAGGCTGGTGTTTGGAAAGAGTTTTAACACAGCTTAAACTTTATAAATCATGTTAAAATATTAAAAGCTGACAGGAACTCGCTATATAACAGAACGCTTGCTAGCAATATTATGCTAGTGTTATTCTAACTGCTGGGTAGTAAGAAATAAAAACAGTTCGCAGAACTTCAGAAACAGTTAGTTTGTATATCAGGCTACAAGCTAACACGCTAAAATGGTATTCTTTAGCTTAGCGAGTGAGCTAACATTAGTGAATCCATCGCTTTGTATCATTTAAAGTGGTACTGAAGAGATGAACGGAGATGGCATGTGATTTTTTGTTAAAATTATTATATACACTCTATATAGGGCTATGTGAGTGTGTGTGTGTGTGTGTGTGTGTGTGTGTGTGTGTGTGTGTAGAGTTTGGTGGAGAGGTGCATGTTGGGGTGTTCTGGGGGGCTTTTTGTGAAGTTTGTTGATAGTGGTGTGTGTGTGTGTGTGTGTGTTGGGGGTTAAAACGTTCAGGCTGTGCCGTAATTCTTTTCATGCCTTTGGTATCTTTGTGTTTGAGGAGGCGAGGGGTCACTGCGGGGCACGAGAACAAGAACACGGGGTGTTTTCAGTACTAACCCCCCTGCCCCTCCTCACCGTACCGAAAATCTTAAATCTCAGAAAAAATAAATAACACACAGCGTTTCAGGAGACGCTATACATACACCTCGAGTTTCAGGCAATATCAACGGCCGTTTTAGCGCTCGTAAAATCCGAGACCTGTTCAGCCGCGTCCTGATCTTATGCCTTACCTCGATTTTGTCGGTCTTGGCGTCTCCCCAATACAGCTTTCCTCTAGCGTAATCCAGCGCTAATCCGTTTGGCCATCCAAGAGAAGTGTTCACCAGCACCACGCGCTCCGAGCCATCCAAATTAGCGCGCTCGATCTTCGGCCTCTGGCCCCAGTCCGTCCAGTACATGTAGCTGCAGCGTGAACCAGAAAAATGTTTATATTATATTAAACTTAATTATTATATTAAACAAAGTTAGCTAACAATGTCTACCTCCTTCACCCAAATTGCTAATATTAGCGTATTTTAGTTAGCTGACAAGGTCGAACCCTGACATTTAACTTAAATTTATACGTTCAGAACTTGTCCTGGCGTGATGTACATATGACTAATCTCATTTTCATAACAATTACTGAAAACAATACCAGGGCATGCTGGGAATGCTGGAAATTTTAGCTAGCAAGCAAAAGAAGCTATATGACCTTTTGGAATAAAAATATGTTAGCTAATTACCCTGTTAGCTAGCTGGCTAAAATTGCACAAAAGAGAAAAACACAACCAAACTAATACTACAGAAAACCCCTACTAATCCCTACAACGTAAAACAAATCCTACAATTCCAGAAGATATTAATAGTTATCTGCAAACGATAAAGAATATTCTTAATAAAGCTAAAGCTAACTAGCAGCTTCTAATTCATGCTACGTTATCCATGAAGTTGTTTCACTAAAAGAAATTAGCATGATATCATACTGCTACTGGAAAATGGTAGCTAGCGAATAAAAACTAGCTTGAAGCTTTAACATTGAGTCAGTAACTTTTACTACCTTAGCTATGTGGAGTAAACTCAAAGTATTTATAGGAAGCTTGAAGTAAAAATATGAAATATGTAAATGTAGTTTTATTATTTGTAAACAAACCAGAGTAAACAAACGCACCCATTGACGGGGTCAAGTACGATGGCCCTGGGCTCGCTCAGTCCCTCGGAGATGAGGATCCTCCTGGCCGAGCCGTTGAGACGCGTCACCTCGATGCGGTCAGTCCCGGTATCTGTCCAGTACAGGTTCCGTGCGATCCAGTCTATGGCGAGGCCGTCCGGATGCTCCACCTCGGCGCTCACCAGCGTGTGTGTGTCGCTTCCATCCAGCCGAGAACGCCGGATCGCCCGCACCTCGTCATCCGTCCAGTACACGTACCCCTCCACCGGGTCATAGTCGATGGCGATGGCATGACGGATGTCGCCCACCTGCAGAACCACGTCAGTAAAATCCGGGAGGTCCAGGGAGATCCGGCGCAGGTCAGTCCGACGAGCCAGCAGCAGAACCTCTTCCGCTCCTGAACGGGGAACGGATACAAACGAATTAAGGCCTGTGAGTTTAAAGTGATTTACTGTCAGGATCTACTAAAGATCACGTCTTTAACACAAGCAACATAACACGTCACAGGTGCGGTCTTAATGGACGGGGTGTGTCTACCTAAAAGTGGAAAAGAGTAGGCGGAGTCAATGTAAATAGGTAAATTTATTAGATGTTGTAGCATTCTCAGATGAATCAATCCAACACTAGCTAATCATGAGCATCACACAAGTGCAGAGGGTGGATAGTGCTCTCCTTTGAGAGTGTTATGAGTGCGGCTTGTGTCTCACGTGTCTCAGAGGAAGCATGTGGATAGCCTTGTGCGGGAGAGTGGGTGGGAAATGGCTACGACTAAATGAAGGAGAAAATTGGGAGGTCTAAAAAAAAAAGCTCTGATGTGTATTGGGGCAAAGTCTATCAGCAAGCCTTTGATTGCACACAGAACAAGGCAAAAACTTTTGACTGTGACATTACAGTAACAGTAAAGTCAATCACACACAATCTTCTGTACCTCCACCACGCGTCATGTTTTTTTTCTGCAGCAACAACAGCCTCTTCATGCTGATTCCTCAGACCAACTCCTCAAACTGATGAACTCTCCTCACTGACACCTCACGTCAATCTCCTAGCTGACTCTTCATACTGATTCCTCACACTGATTCCTCACACTGATTCCTAACACTGACTCTCCACACTGACTCCTCACACTGAGTCTCCACACCGACTCCTCACACCGACTCCTCACACTGACTCTCCACACTGACTCTCCACACTGACTCCTCACACTGACTCTCCACACTAACTCTCACACTGACGCCCCACACTGACTCTCCACACTGACGCCCCACACTGACTCTCCACACTGACTCCTCACACTGACTCTCCACACCAATTCCTCACACTGACTCCTCACACTGACTCCTTGCAATGACTCCTCACTGAATCTCCACACCAATTCCTCACATTGACTCCTCAAGTTTGAGGAGTCAATGTGAGGAATTGGTGTGGAGATTCAAACTCCTCAAACTTGAGGTAGACATTGTTAGCTAACTTTGTTTAATATAATAATTAAGTTTAATATAATATAAACATTTTTCTGGTTCACGCTGCAGCTACATGTACTGGGCGGAGTGGGGCCAGAGGCCGAAGATCGAGCGCGCTAATTTGGATGGCTCGGAGCGCGTGGTGCTGGTGAACACTTCTCTTGGATGGCCAAACGGATTAGCGCTGGATTACGCTAGAGGAAAGCTGTATTGGGGAGACTCCTGACACTGACTCTCCACACTGACTCTCCATTCTGACTCTCCACTCTGACTGTCCACACTGACTCTCCACACTGACTCTCCACACTGACTCTCCACTCTGACTCCCCACCCTGACTCTCCACACTGACTCCCCACCCTGACTCCCCACCCTGACTCCCCACCCTGACTCTCCACACTGACTCTCCACACTGACTCTCCACACTGACTCTCCACTCTGACTCTCCATTCTGACTCTCCACCCTGACTCCCCACCCTGACTCTCCACACTGACTCTCCACTCTGACTCTCCACTCTGACTCTCCACCCTGACTGTCCACACTGACTCCTGACACTGTCTCCTCACACTTGGCGGATAATCAACCAGCAGCAGTGTCAGAAAAAATAGAAAAACGTAAAGATTATTTTTGTTTTGTTGAATTTATGCTCGGGTCTGTACTAACACACACACACACACACACACACACACACACACACACACACACACACACACACACACACACACACGTTTGATATGATAAACTCCCAGTGGACGGACACACTTGTTTGCGCTCTGGACTGGAGAAACCATTAGCCTGTCTCTCTCTCTCTCTCAGTGTTTAGCGTCTCGCTCCATCAGCTCACACACACAATCAGACGGGACAGACGAGGGACAGAAAGCACGCTTTAATTCGCTTGAGTTCATCCTTCACTCAGCTCTTATTTGATCAGAAGCAGAAGAAAAAAGCAAAGACAACAAATTTAGCCACTCAAGCTAAACTGAAGCGTGCTAGTTATGCTAATCTGCCCATTAGAATGCGCTGCGGCCAGCGGTGGGTGTGCGCTCTCGCTCTCTCTCCATCACTAACATTCAGAAGAAACAGAAACCCAAGATTTATTTAGTGATTTTAAAGTCGTGGCGAAACAGAAAGCGGCGCTCATGCTCAATTTAGAAATATTTCTACAAATTCCTGAACTGAGGAATTACATTTCCTTTTGAAGCAAAAATTACATAATCATTTTTATTTTCCTTTTACTCTCTAGAATATTTATAATAGTATATATAATATTTTTGTTTTTAAACACTTCTGATTATAGATTTATAGATGTTGTGTCTGTCATTTGTTTTTTTTTTTTATTATTTTTGTTTACGCTTTAGATTTTTTCAGGAAAAAAATTAAATAAAGAACTTCATCCCGTTACTGTGGTCGTTTCTCTTTCCCTCTCTCTCTCTCAGCCTTGAAACATCCTGAGCATCTCTTCCTTAAAAATTCACCTTTTTTCCAGAATAACACACCTCATTACAGATAGAACAGAGAATCTGACCTGGTGGGGGTTTAGCAGACATTTGAGTTTTTTGTGTGTGTCTGTGTGTGTGTGTGTGTAAGTTGACAGTCAAAGAAAAAGTGCAGCTCTGAGAATTCAGGTTCTTTTCCTCCTGCATGTAAAATGAGTGATTGTTCTTCTCCTTGTCCGTCTCTGCTGGGGGTCAGAAACTTCAAGGCCCCGTCCCAAACCCACGTCCTGCACCACGCTCCCTTTTTTTCCCAGCTACTAAGGAACAGAGAGAGCTATTGTTTCTGTGCACTCGGCCCATTAACACCGAGCCACGCTTTTATTTCAAAAAAGAAAGAACGACAGAAAAAAGAAATAGTGCTTTAGAATGCGCTCATGGTTCAGATTTATAACCGCTGAAATGTGCGGCTGTGTTCCCACCCCGGGACACGCCCCGGTGCAGCCGAGACACACACACACACACACACACACACACACACACACACACACACACACACACACACTACAGCAGCCACACTACACATTCACAGTTATTTATTTATTAAAAAACACAGATTCATACTTTTATCCATTTATAATATACTTATATCCACACTCTCTTTATTCTCTCTCTCTACTTCTAAATCATGTGACTGAGAAAACGCAAAGCAGCGTAAACTCCTCTGTCTTGAAGATTACAGTTACAACTTTACAGCACTGACACTGGAGACTCCTTACACTCCTTACAGAGAACTTCATCTGCACACGGCCCTGGAAATGAGCCATTACTACGGAAACTACATGATATAAGAACGAGTGCGTTAATAAAACCCTGCGCTACAGTCAGAGCCGCTGTTAGAGAGAATTAATCAATCAATCAATCTCCTGATCAATCAGAGCGCAGGTGTGAGTATATAAAAAAAAACGCTTGATGAAAGCTTGTTCCAGTGTAAAGAGTTCAAAGAGGTGATGTGTGAGCAGGAAACACACTCTCCTCTAAACGGCGTGTAGCTGGGCTCAGCCTCAGCCGAGACACACCAGGGAAAAAGAACAACGATTTACTTAACATTTGAAAGAAAAGGAATTTAAAACACTGAAGAATTTCTCTCTTTTTTCTCTTATTCAGTCTTTAAGCACTAGGACCTCTCTCTCTCTCTCTTTCTCTCTCACACACACAGAGTTCTAGAGGAAAAAGGGGGCCTCTTGAGAAGACTGTGTAGAGGGGCACACACGCACACGCACACACACACACACTTGAGGGTAACTCAAATAAACACTTCACTCAGCGAGGCGTCGACTGAATCCCAGAGAACAGTTGGAATTTGAGTCCATGTTCAGTTGCCTAATCATTTCTAAACTTTTACATCTGAAAAGTTTTACATCTGTGTGTGACAACCTGGCCATGCAGTCTGTGTGTGTGTGTGTGTGTGTGTGTGTGTGTGTGTGTGTGTGTGTGTGTGTGTGATGCGGAACTGGATTGTATTTATTGTTTTTGGCCTTCGAGAGTGGGAGGATTTTTTTCCACGTTTTCACACGGCTCCAATCCCATGCCTATGTTTATTTTTAACACACACTCCGCGAACTCTTTACTTTGCGAACGCCGTCAGCAGGTCCGATCCAGCCGGGCGTGAGCGATCCGCTCAGTCGTGAACTCGACAGCACTATTCTCATTTAAATGGTCGGCGGGGACATTTGGGTTAAATCAACCGTCCCGAGTCCAAAAACCACAAAGAAGACATCTGTCAAAGATTAGGCTTCTGTCATGCTAACACTCGCTAACACACACACACACACAGCGCTCCTCGTGAGTAGCGACACGGTTACTTGCGCTTAGTTGCAAACAGAATGTAACAGACTGGATCTAAGCCATGGCTTCATGTTTAATGAAAACATGCAGAGAGATTGGTCCTGACGTGTGTGACGTGTCTGAGGTTCGCCTCACTAGCAGGTGATCGACTACGGCACACTGAAATGTTCGCTGTTCAGATTGCATTTGCCAAATTCCACTAGATCCAGGCTCTTAAGCCCGTCTACGATACAAAAAAATTGTAAAAAAAAATTGTGGATCGTTTGATTGGAGCTACTTGAAAAAGTAGCTGTAATACTGATTTCTTTACAAACATTAACTAGCTACATTAGCAATCTAGCGTTAGATTATTCATGTTGAGTGACTGACTTTTGACTTAAACCACTTTAGATTTCTCTTTCTAGAAACCAAACAGTAAAAACTAACACATAATATATTTTTATATTAACTTTTTTATTTAACTGATTACTTTCTTCGGCATAAAAAAAAAAAAGAAAAGAAAAAAAAACATTTAATCCTGTAAAAATGTCTGACACCATTAGTTCCTCAGGCTAGTTCATGTTAGCTAGCTGATTAACGTTAGCAGTGTAGTTTATTAACATCACGTGTAAAGATTCATGAATTGGGCTCTCTGTCAGATTAGCTAATGAATGCTACCCAGCTAATGTTTGTTAAAAATGTAATAATGAAAAATCCTCTCAAACCGACTAGCTAAAAGCTATACAGCTATTCTGTCAGTAAAATGATTTACTGTTCAACATGGATATCCTCGCTACCGTAGTTACCACAGTTACCTGGTCTGCAGGTTTTGCCGTCCTCGCGCAGTTTGACACCGGTCGGACACGAGCAGCTGTAGAACGGCGGCGAGGGCGAGAGCAGACATAGGTGAGAACATCCTCCGTTTCCATCACTGCAGGGCGTGTGGACTGAGGACGAGGAGGAAACATACTGTCAAAACACACCTGAATCACGTATGTGTGTGTGTGTGTGTTGTAAACCATAGTGTCTTTTTAGATGATACATAAAACGTAAATGGGTTAAGCTGAGTCTGCTAATCCACACAGAGCACTAATCTCATATGCTAACTACTGCTAATTCACTCAATATCTATGAGCAGTGTCTCAAACCACATGTTCTTTAACATCTGGCCACATATCTGAACATTTTTGAGAGAATAATAAATATAATGAAACATGGGAAAGCACAAGTAAATATACACTCAGCTAAAGGATTATTAGGAACACCACACTAATACTTTCGCCTTCGGAACTGCCTTAATTCTACGTGGCATTGATTCAACAAGGTGCTGAAAGCTTTCTTTAGAAACGTTGGCCCATATTGATATGAGAGCATCTTGCAGTTGATGGAGATTCGTGGGATGCACATCCAGGGCACGAAGCTCCCGTTCCACCACATCCCAAAGATGCTCTATTGGGTTGAGATCTGGTGACTGTGGGGCCATTTTAGTACAGTGACCTCATTGTCATGTTCAAGAAACCAATTTGAAATGATTCGAGCTTTGTGACATGGTGCATTATCCTGCTGGAAGTAGCCATCAGAGGATGGGTACATGGTGCTCATAAAGGGATTGACATGGTCAGAAACAATGCTCAGGTAGGCCGTGGCATTTAAACGATGCCCAATTGCCACTAAGGGGCCTAAAGTGAGCCAAGAACAGATCCCCCACACCATTACACCACCACCACCAGCAGCCTGCACAGTGGTAACAAGGCATGATGGATCCATGTTCTCATTCTGTTTACGCCTCACGACTCATCAGACCAGGCAACAGTCTTCAACTTCCAATTTTGGTGAGCTCGTGCAAATTGTAGCCTCTTTTTCCTATTTGTAGTGGAGATGAGTGGAACCCGGTGGGCTCTTCTGCTGTTGTAGCCCATCCGCCTCAAGGTTGTGCGTGTTGTGGCTTCACAAATGCTTTGCTGCAGACCTCGGTTGTAACAAGTGGTTATTTCAGTCAAAGTTGCTCTTCTATCAGCTTGAATCAGTCGCCCATCCTCCTCTGAACTCTAGCATCAACAAGGCATTTCCGCCCACAGGACTGCCGCATACTGGATGTTTTTCCCTTTTCACACCAGTCTTTGTAAACCCTAGAAATGGTTGTGCGTGAAAATCCCAGTAACTGAGCAGATTGTGAAATACTCAGACTGGCCCGTCTGGCACCAACAACCATGCCACGCTCAAAATTGCTTAAATCACCTTTCTTTCCCATTCTGACATTCAGTTTGGAGTTCAGGAGATTGTCTTGACCAGGACCACACCCCTAAATGCATTGAAGCAACTGCCATGTGATTGGTTGATTAGATAATTGCACTAATGAGAAATTGAACAGATGTTCCTAATAATCCTTTAGATGAGTGTATAACTGGTTAATAGAGTAACTAATGCTAACAGACTAGCCTGGCTGCATGACATGAGTGTGAAACTTCTGATGAACAGAATTCTTTACATTTTGTCCAAAGTAAGAAGTTAACATAACAAAGTTAATAGAACAAAAATATTAACAGAAAAAAATGCTAGCTAATTCTAGCTAGCTGACTAACATTAGCAGTACAGACTTTGGACATTAAAAGTTCTATGAAAATGACTTCCTGACCATCCTGTGAGATTAGCTCAGTTCAGATTGTTGCTAAATTCTAGGTATAAAATTAAATAATTAAAACTTCTCATCATTTTAGCTAATCTCGGCTAGCTGGTTTAAACTGCTAACAAAGATTATGGCTAGTCAGCTATGTTTCACAGTGAAGATTACGGACATTTTTAACCATGTTTTATAATCCTATCACTTTAAGTCATTTTAACTAGCTAGCTTCAGATGTAAAGATAAAGATAAAATAATCACAACTTATGTTTAATAATCTTGTCAGAAATCCTGTCAGGTTATTTCCTGTTAGCTCGCAGGCTAACAAAATGTTTCCGACATCGTACTTATAGATGCTTCAGAGGATTTAGAGACACACCCACATTTCCATCTCTCATATATGGAATGAGACACAGTTTACCTCAGGAAAATAAAATTGAGGCCTACCTGAGTGTATGTGTGTGTGTGTGTGTGTGTGTGTGTGTGTGTGTGGTAAACACTCACTGTAAGGCTGTCTCTTCTGCCCCAGCACCTGGATGTCCATGGGCGAGTAGATGCCGTTGAGGATTTCCCTCCTGTTGTTGCCCGTGTGTTTGTTGCAGGCGTGAATCGAGCGGGTTTGCCAGTCTGTCCAGTATAGCGTCTCGTCAAACAGTGTGAGAGCGAACGGGTGTGTGAGCGTCCCTGCCACCACCGTCTCTCTAAAAACAACAACAACAACAACGCAGCCTTTCAGCGTTCTTGTGTCTTGATGTCACACACCAACGCGGCGTTTGAAATGTAGTTTCTACAATCAGCTGAAGATAATCAAATGATTAATAATAAATAAAATCCCACGTTTGCATACATGTAAAATTCACAAAACCACACTGTGTCTCACACACGATGTGAGGACTCCGATCAGCGATTCCTGAACACGTCCTGACTTCATTGGTTACTTGGGAAAACCTGGAGTCCTACTGCCTACACTGAGCCGCTCTTCTGAAAAAATGAAATCTGAATCTGAGATATATTTAATGTTTAATACAGTGATGCTGTGAAACTCTCTGACGCTGTTGAAAGGTCTCAGATGAAACTCTGCATATAATTAGCAAAGTGTTTAATGAGAGAACTGTGTTTTTATAAACTCATTAATCAGATCTTTTGCTCGTTAAATCAAACATCTGGATTTGCAATTTTACCTCGTCACAATAACGATATTTTCCAAAACATTTTTTTTACGAGAGCGAGTCGCAGTAAATATTGAAGAGCTCAGGTTTCCTTGTGGAAAGCTAAAGGACAGATGTTTATTCCTGACTGAGACGCGAGACGTGATTCCCGCTCACAGACGTGAAGGCTTCATGCAGCTCCTGACGTTTTGATGATTTTTAGATTTAAAATTGATTGTAGACTTCAATTTGAGTGATTTACAATAAACACGTCTATAATCTTATAATCTCAATAAAAACAGGCTCTGCAAGTAAAGATGGCTCGGAGCCTCTCGCCGCTCCTGTGGGCTCAGCCGGGTGAAGGTCGTTCACAGCAGAATGCAGATAACAAATTGTTTCAAATTAGCTAAACATTTTTTCAACCTTTTCATTTTAGGGGTCCTTTGAATCCCAGAGCATTAAATCTATCAGAGCGTTATCCTAACAAACGTCTCTCGCACACACACACACACACACACACACACACACACACACACACACACACACACACACACACACTCCCACAACGGTGTTGTTTTGTAACTCGTTGTACGAGAACTTTCTAACATTGAGAATCAATTACAGAAGATGTTTTTCAAACATTGTAGGAAGTTATTTCCGTAGCACTACGGCCCTGATTACCGGCTCTACGCTTCAGTGAAGGTCCTGATAGCGCTGTCTGTTAGTGAAGAGGTTCTGCTTTCTAAATCAGAAGTACAGCCTCTGTGTGTGTGTGTGTAAACACATCGAATGCAGGTGGGATTAGGAAGAGGACGAGGCCGTCAGCAGCAGCGCAGTACAGACAGACTCTCAGAAGAATCCTGCAGGACAACAGCAGGGATGTACCGTGGTGTGAATAACGGAGCTGTCCTGAGGAGCTGAGGGAGATAAAGCTTAATTACATCCAGACTTCTCGCAGCTTGTGACGTAAACGGGCTCTGGGGCGGCGGTGCGGGCGTTTGAAGTGAACTCGAGCTCTGTAAACCCCGTCATTAATCAGAGGTGAGACAGAGCCGGCGTTCTTCTGAAGGCTGTGTGTAATACACAGAACGAGCTGAGGTGCGAATAAAACTACGGAAAACGCAGGACAGAACGGGTCAGAACCGGATACACGGGACAGGAACGGAACCGAAAAATATAGAACGGAAAAGATCGCAATGGAAAGAGAGGATACAAGGAAGGCGAGGAACGCCAGAGAAGACTGAAAGAGAACCGAGCAAAAAAGAGGAAAGCGCAGAAGAGAGAGGAAAGAAAAGGAAAAGAACAGAGGCAGGACACAAGGAGTAGAGAGGAACGAGTCAGAACTGAGAAGAACAAAGTGGATGGGAGAAGAGTGGAGAGGAGAAGGCAGAGTGTGTGACCCAGCAGCGCCTCCAGGAGAGATGAGCTCCTTCAGCAGCTGTTCTCTGTAACCATGACAACCAAAATGCTCAGGAAAACGTTTTCACAATGTGTGTGAGGGACGAACCATGTGTGCGTGTCTGTGTGTGCGTGTCTGTGTGTGTGTGTGTGTGTGTGTGTGTGTGTGTGTGTGGAGCAGACCGTGCGGTGCCGTCCAGGTTGGCTCTGTGGATGAAGCTGAGCTTGGCGTCGGCCCAGTACAGTTTCTGCTCGTCCAGGTCGATGGTCAGGCCGTTGGGCCAGTAAATGTCCTCCTCTATAATCACCCTCCTGCTGCTGCCGTCCATCCCCGAGCGCTCGATCCTCGGCTCCTCACCCCAGTCTGTCCAGTACATGTACCTACACACACACACACACACACACACACACACACACACACATAATTAAAGACAGCCATCTTAATCTGTCAGTAAGGAATTTAGATGTAAATGTTAAGTGTTTTATTCCTCTTATCCCTCGGCATCTCGAGTATAAATTATTTATTAATAAAAGAGCGACACATCACAGTTTTAATCTGTTTATCCATAATCACAGCACAACATTCAAGAAACAAAGAGAGAGGAACAGAGTCAAGTGTAATATATCAGACACTCAATATGATAAAGCACTGAAAATCTATAAACAACAACTTTATTCTTTCTTTTGGACGAAATTCTAAAGGTATGAGGACACGGACACGCTCACTCCGGCCACACACTCACACACACTCACTCACTCACACAGAGGTCTAACAGACATTCCACACGGTCATACAGTAAATTCCTGAAATTCCTTCCATGACAGGAGGACCTGGGGGCGGGTCCCTAACTCATGCATATTCATATCAGTAATGCAGCATTAAACTAATTATTATTCCTCCCTGATCACTCAAGCTACACACTGTGTGTGTGTGTGTGTGTGTGTGTGTGTGTGTGTGTGTGTGTGTTTATATCAACAACATAGAACATAAACCATCACGAATTAAAAATCCAGACCCACCCTTTTCACTCTTTAGTGTTTAAATACCGCCACGTTTACGTTGCTAATATTTAGCTCGCTAACACTCGGTGCGCTAATGCTTTACTGCACAAACTAAAAACATTCTCACTACTTATTACACAAATTTTGAGTAGTCTGAATGACATTTATAAGGACCTCAAACACACACACACACACGCGCGCATGGTTGAAGTGTGTGATGAAGTGTGTGAAAGAGAAAAGTTTACTGGAACAGACTGGAGGTTAAAGCAACACAATCTCACTGCTAGACTAAACAAGAGTGTTTCAAAAGCTTTAAAAGCACGACGCATTTGCACCTAAAGACACACACACACACACACACACACACACACACACACACACACACACACACACACACATAATAATCATAAGAGAGAGAGGGAGTTAAATGGCATCTCTCCATCAGAGATGAAGAGATCATGAGACTTCATCTTCTCTGGACACTGAAGGAATGAGGGATGTGTGTGTGTGTGTGTGTGTGTGTGTGTGTGTGTGTGTGTGTGTGTGTGTATAAGTTTGTAATAATAAGATCAATTAGAAGACAGATGTGTGAAATTCACACACACGTTTCACTTTAGGATCATTAAAGCCAGAGTCAGTGTTTACACACACTCGAACACTTACACACTTACACAGTCACACACAGACACACACACACATGATGTACTGTGTGTCGGGACATGGGTGTTTGGATAACGGAGATCAGATCAGCGGGTGTTTACACACACTCGAGTCCTCGCCTGCTGTTTGCTTCGTGATCTCATTTCACAAACAAAACATGCAAATAAGCGGCTTTGTCAGCTCGATTGGGTAGAGTCACGCACACACACACACACACACACACACACACACACACACACACACACACACACACACACGAGTTAGGCTCTGACTCTGGGGCATTTCCACATTCCACACCTTTACCCCAGTGTACGCTGACACCCCGAGTAAGTGTATGTGTGTATGTGTGTATGTGTGTGTGTGTGTGTGTGTGTGTGTATATACGCTAGATTTCCTGTGAACCTTCTGAGGAAATCTCTGTCCTCGATTAGCCACATGACACATCACAAACGCTAACAGTAATGCTACGTGCCTCTTGTGCACGTGTCAGTGTTTAACACACACCACACACACCACACACACTACACACACCAGGAGAAACCCAGAGAAGGTGTTTGTTCTGAGTAGAGACAGGAGTGGAGGCAGTAGGAGGAAACACGTGTGTGTTTTGTCTGAATAGACAGGCTACACGGGTGATGTTGTTGGACGCTACAGCGCGCGAGACACGGAGCGTCTGGACTTCGGGAAGTGTCCAGTCAGTTCACGTGTGACAGGACACGGGACGACACGACACATACAGTAGGTTCTAATCAAGTGTTTTTAGTTTTCACTGAAACCATAAACTCCAGCTATATGAGCCACCAGTCGCCTCCCGAAACGATTATCGCAATACCTTCATTTTTTATTCAAATTGCGATTCTATAAGTATCACCATTTTAGAAAGATCCAGATTCAATATGAAATTTTTCCAGATTTTGTCACAATTTTAAACCTTTGAAAAAGTTTAATAAGTAATCAAATGTAGCGTGTTCTTTATAACATGAGTTTTCTCACTGACTGATCGACCGGTTCATCTCTATTAGAAATGTAAAAATAGTTCTAAAAATTGTGATTTCGGAGTCAGTGTGGCGTACGTGAATCAGCACACAAGAGAATCATCATTCATAAACTCCTGTCTCTTTACTAAACACAACTGTCCTCGTGTTCATGCTAATCGATGTATCCCCCAGTCCTCGCATGCTGAGAGGCTGAATTACCCAGAGTACACCTGTGTGTACGCTAGGCTGGAGCTTTAGACATATTCTTTTCCCTCATGACCCGACCTTACACTGTCTGATTTTACGCAAATGTTTAGCCAAGGAACACAGCTTCAACCTGCCGTTAGCATATACAACCAGCGTGCTAGCTTTACTTAGCCAGCACTAGTTCATGTCTCTGTAGCCCCTTTTTCACTAAAGTGAAGCAGGTGCTAGTTCAGTGCCATTCAAAGCCGGTTCAGTCACAGTAGTGAACCTCCTAAGAACTGGCTTTGTTTTTCCATGTGCTAGAGAGTCACGTCATTACATCACTGTATACGTCTGTGATGTCTCTACGTCCCCAGCGATGCTAGCGCTAACAACTATGCTAGCTGGAATGCTATATGCGATGCTAGCGGCAATGCTAGCGGCAATGCTAACGGCAATGCTAGCAGTCAAAAAAGCACAACAACATCAATGGTGAACTTTGCCATGCCTTTGCGAGCGGTTGTCCTGGCTTTATCATTATTAGCATGTGAATGATAATCCCGCCCCCAGCGCCTGACGTAAGCGGTTCTTTGTTCCAACGAAGTGCTGGTGTCTCTTTGGAAGCGGTGTTTCTGTCTAAGGGCCGGTGCTTTGGCTGTCTGGAACTGGTTCATGACTGGCCACCAGCCCCCAAGTAGCACCGGAACTACCTTGGTAGAAAAGGAGTGTAAAACATCACAACAGCTCACTGAGATAAAGATTAGCAAACGCCGGCCAGTTTGGCTAGTTCCCGGCTAATGCAGAAGACTAGCAGAGTTTTGATCCAAGCTGTTGATGCTGTGAGATGCAACTGTGCTAATCACAACAGACAAGCGGCACAATTCAGCTAGTGAGTTAGCCAGCCATGCTAACAGCACTAGTTTAGTAATCATAGAGACGTGTATAAATAACCTTTAGTAATACTTTGCTAAACTCTAATATTTCATTCCTGCGCTGTCTCTCTCAGTCTACAGCAGCAAAAAAGGAGTTATTCAGGTACGTGTGTCTGTCTGTGTGTGTGTGAGAGAGAGAGAGAGAAGGAGAGAGGGAGAAAAACGACAGGAACGTGTAACTGGATCCATTTCCTTCACCAGCTCCTCCCAAATACACACACACACACACACATACACACACCACATGGCCAACACTTCACCTAGCAGCAGCTAACATTTAAAAAAACAAAGTGGCAGGATGTGTGATGTGTTTCTGTAGGCTGAGAGCCAGGAAGAGTGTCTGCTTCCCTCCATAATCCCTTTATCATACCGGGGAGAGAGAGAGAGAGGGAGAGGGAGAGAGAGATGGAGAGGGAGAGAGAGATGGAGAGAGAGAGAGATGGAGAGAGGGAGAGAGAGAGAGAGAGAGGGAAGGAAGAGAGAGAGAGAGAGAGAGAGAGAGAGAGAGAGAGATGGAGAGAGGGAGAGAAATGGATAAAGAGGGAGAGAGAGAGAGAGAGAGGGAGAGAGATGGAGAGAGGGAGAGAAATGGATAAAGAGGGAGAGAGAGAGAGACTGACCTCTGTGCTGGATTGAGTGCTATGGCGCGAGGCTGATCCAGATCCTGCCAGAACAGGACTTTGCGTGAGGTTCCATCCAGGTTCGCCACCTCGATGCGGTTCGTCTCTGAGTCGGTCCAGTAGAGCTTCCGGCCGAGCCAATCACACGCCAGACCGTCGGGGGAGTCCAGACCCGACACCACCACCTTCTGACCCGAACCCAGTACCGCTTCTTTCACTGCTACACACCGTGCACACAAACACACACACAAATTCATATTCACAAAGAAATGGCTGAAGTTATGAATAAACATAAGAATGAGTGGCACTTGTTCCACAAACACACATGCGCACACACACACACACACGTCTGAGTGTCAGTGATAACCAGAAGGTTCTGGGGGGAGCCCTGTGCTTTTACACACCGTTGCTGCTCTGGTTGTAGAACGTCTGTTTGATGGCCTCCTCGCTGACGTCCGTCCAAAACACCAGACTCTCCGAGAACAGGAAGTCGACGGCGGCCGCGTCCTCCAGGTCACTGACCAGCACAGCCGAGTCCGTGCGCGCCGCCTCCGCGTCCACCAAACGCACATCACGCCGATTAGCAAACAGCAGCACGGGAGAACCTGAAACACACACACACACACACACACACACACACACACACACGCACACAGTTTAAATGTTTAAAGTAACTGAATGAAACTAGAATGAATCACTACTACGCTCATCACACACACTCGCTAATCACACACTGGGGTCAAGTGTGTACACGGGTGTGTGTGTGCATGTGTGTGTGTAAGATGACACACCCAGTTGTGAAGCATGTTCAACAACTTCACACTTCCCTGCCTGAGTTCCTAACAGACCACAGGCACGGTTCTGCTCGGCTTCACTTCCCACCAAAGCAAAACGAGGGAGGGAAAATATTTAATTAGAAAACTTTCAGATTAAAAATAAAGATCTGTTCATTTATTCATTCTCTAAACAGAGAAAAAACTCTCCGTGTTCTCTGTGTGCTGGAGCCATGAAGAGAGGGACAGACAGACAAGCTGAGGACACAAGACAGACACAAATAGCGAGACAGAGACAGAGAGAGAGACAGAGACAGAGAGAGAGACAGAGACAGAGAGAGAGACAGAGAGGCTCCATTCACACAGACGGCCAGCGCAGGAACGTTACACTGTCTCTGCACCTCAGCGCTCAGTGTGACAGGAGAAGAAGCAGAGTCTGAGTCAGTGATCAGAGGTCAGTGTTGACTCGCCTTGTAGTCCAGGAGCAGAGGCAGCGTCAGGTGGGGCAAGAGTCCAGTGGATATACAAAGTAAATCAGACCACGGATATCCTCAATAGTGTAGATCAGACCACAGATATGCTGTACGGATTAGATCAGACCACAGATATCGTATACAGACCAGACCAGACACACCACTGCACTGTATTAGTGCTAAAGCAGTAATGTATCATGAACAGGGATCACGCTAGACACGAGTGTGTGTGTGTGTGTCTTTTGTGTTACACACAAGTCTCGGGTCAGTATGGTTTTGGTACAGTGAAGTTTTTATAAAACTTTAACCTTTTTATTGATTATGAATTTAACTGTAAGCATCTAATCTTATACAAACAAGTAACCAAGTAAACCGGCATTATTTTCCTGGACACATACCACATATGTGTTATGAAGGCACACACCTTTCTGTCATTGCACAAACATAGACACACACACACACACACACACACACACACACACACACACACACACACACACACACACAGGCCTAGGTCTCTCTGTGCAGGAACAGGAGCAGTACTGGCTACAGTATAAAACGTTATTTACATCACATGGCACTGTTACTGTTTTTTACACAAATCAGACAGACAGAGAGACAGACAGAGACAGACAGAGACAGACAGACAGACAGAGACAGACAGACAGACAGAGAGAGACAGACAGGTAAAAAGTCTCTGAGTAAATAAAGGTTGGACTTTTGCTCCTCAGGGTGGCATTAGATTAAAAATTAACTGTGTGGCGGTCAGGTTCAAAGAATGAGCAGTTACACACACACACACACACACACACACACACGCACACACACACACTTTTTGTTGATCAGTTTATCAGACTCATTAACACTTCTGACACTGTTGAGTCTCACTGCAGCTTTACATAAAGGATGTATAAAGGATGTGTACATCACCATGGAATCGCCATGGCGATGCCATTGGCTGTTGCACCTACAGGATCGAACTTCTACGACCGCGTGTTTGGGTTCATACACCAGGTCATGTGATCACCTTTGAAAAACCTTTGTCAGTGCTCCAGGTTTAATAAAGGAGGAAGTGCTGCTGCTGTGTTACTGCTGGCGCTCGGAGCCGCCGTGTCGGTCTGACATCACCGTGCGGACGCGCAGAGTAGGAATTCCGAGGTGAGAAGCGTTTCCTTGGGACTTTCCTGGTTTTGTTCGCAAATTACGAGTTATGCAGCATAGATGGAACTAAAACCCTCTGACTGTGTCTGTTTCACACACACACACACACACACACACACACACACCTAAACACACAAATACACAAACACACACAAACATAAACAAACATGTACACGCACATAACTGAGTCTGAATAACACTGAGTCTCTGAGACACTGAGTCACTGAGACACTGAGTCACTGTGACACTGAGTCACTGAGACTCTGGGATCCTGAGTCACTGGGACATTGAGTCACTGAGACACTGTGTCACTGAGACACTGTGTCACTGAGATACTCAGTCGTTGAGTCTCTGAGATACTGAGATACTGAGATTTTGAGTCACTGAGTCTGTAAGTCACTGAGATATTGAGTCACTGAGTCTTCGAGTCATTCAGTCAATGAATTACTTAGCTTCTGAGTCACTAGATCTCTGCATCCCTGACTCTCTGTCTCTGACTCTCTGAGTCGCTGATTCTCTGAGTCACTGAGTCAGATTGCAGGTGAGACTTTTGCATTTGATTCTCTATTAACGTTCACGTTGCACATCATAATCAAACATGCCACGAGTAAAGCTCTCTCTAGAAGCCGTAGAGCTGAAACCTCCTCATCAATCCCCAGCTCGCGCTCTTCAGGAACACAGCGATGAGGAACACCTGACCGCGGCGTAATGACACGCGCACAGAGTCTCTGCTAATTACACCATAAGATCATTACAGCTACAGCAATTCACTCCTCACGTTTAATTGTGTCAGTTACACACACTTATACACACACACACACACACACACACACACACACACACACACACACACACGGTGTGGAAGTGAAAGGCAGAGGACAGAGTGTGTGTAAACAGCGTGTTGCTGGCTGTCGTGCACATGTTCTAAACCTTCTGAACTCAAACCAAACAGTTACAGCTAATCATCAGCACGTGCAGAAACACACACACACACACACACACACACACACACTCACACTGAGTGTCACTTAGATTATTAATAAATCAATTATGGGCTCGCTGCATTAGAAATAAATTCTTCAGTCAGTATTATGACACACATATATATAAGGTTTGTAGAGTGTTACAGTCACATCCTGAGGATCACCATCATCACCCTGCGCTGATTATTTTCCTCCACCAGCACACCCGAGCGTTTCTAATCCTCTCACACCACCGCAACTTAATGACTACTTATTTATTAACCAACAACACGACGCGATTTTATTCAAATACAATGCGTTGATGCATTCGCTCTGATGCGTCAGTGTTTCCATAGTAACAACTCATTCACAGGGGCGCGTGCAGGTGAAGTGTTCTGTAAGGAGCCTCCAGTGCGAGCGAAGTGTAACAGCCAGAGGTGAAGCTGTAACTGTCATCCTCAGTACAGAGGAGTTCACGCTCGGTCACATGACACACTGAAAGATTTTCCTCTAATTAAGGTGTAGAGAGAGAATAGAGAGCGAGCGGCGAGGGGACGAGTGTGTGTGTGTAGCTGCTGTAACGTAAGCGAGAACACCGACTCGAACGCAGCTATGTACGTATAAACGGATAGAAATAGGACGTGGTGTTCTTTAGTAGATAAACATGTATCTAAAACGCACAAAGAAAACTCTCCCTCACACACACACACACACACACACACACACACACACACACACACAGTGTTATTACTGATACACTAAACATGTAAGTGACATAAACTTGTAATAAAGTGTTTAATGCAGTGAAATAACAGAAATACACTGCAGTTATAGACACTAACTCACACACACTCAGGATAACACACACTCATCTCACACACAGCTCTCACAACTCACACACAACTAATTAATAAGCGATTCAAAGTGTACAGCTCATAATAACTATAATAATAACAGTAATAATAACTATAATAATAACAGTAATAATTAGTGTCTATAATCACTGCGGTTGTTCCACTCATTAGCCTCAGACACACACACACACACACACAGACACAGACTGCTTAGCTTTATAAATCATGTCCCTTATGTGTTCTGTCAGCAACAAACAGCTCTGGGGCTCACACACACACACACACACACACACACACACACACTACATAACCAGATCAGCAACTGATTTATATTTCTACACCTTTAACAACGAGACTAATATTTGAGTAGTTGGATCATGTTCAGGTGTGTGTGTGTGTGTGCGCGCGCGCGTGCGTGCGTGTGTGTGTGTGTGTGTGTTTGACGAGTCGCTAAGTACAGATTGAATAGTTACAGTGTGTGTGTTTGACTCCTAGGAGCTTTTACACACAGTGTGAGGAATAACACCGAGTGTGTTTTTTTACGGTGAGGCTCGGAGAGGCCTGCGCGAGCTCTCTCTCTCTCACACACACACACACACACACACACGTTCTTTCGGCGCGTTCAAGTCACTACAGTGGCCTTTATGTTACTCAGTACTGTTGGATTAAACTACAGTAACTAAGATCAGGAGTGTGTGTGTGTGTGTGTGTGTGTGTGTGTGTGTGTGTGAGGGAGAGAGAGAGAGAGAGAGAGAGAGCGCGCGCGGAACACAGCGCCGGAGTTTCTGATCTGAAGTTAAAAGCCGCCGCTGAAGTTACAGTGTAGCGCTGAGAGTGGAAGTACAGAGTTACACTGGGAAAAGTGAGAGTGTGTGTGTGTGTGTGTGTGTGTGTGTGTGTTTCTCCCTGCTCCCTGATGGTCAGGGCTGAGGAGTTTCAGGGTCCATGTTTAAGAGACGGAGCTGCGACTCACCGACACTCAGCGCGAAATAGCAGAAAAGCAGCAGCTCCGAGAACAAACACTTCTTCCTCGTCATCTTCTTCATCCTCATCCTGCTGTTCAGCTCCGGCATCGCTCCGCCATTATCCCGCTCTCTCTCTCTCTCTCTCTCTCTCTCTTTCTCTTTCTTTAGCGACTCCTTTTTGTCCAGCAGCAGCTCCGCGAGTCACACACACATACAGAACAACACACACACACACACACACACAGCGGGAGCGCGCGCGCCAAGAACGCGGACACGCGCGCACACACACAGAGTAGAGAGTTAGAGGACGTCACGTCACCGCGTGCACGAGAGCCGCATTCACACACAGTGCATACACACACACACACACACACACAGAATATGCGCGCGCACTACACACACACACACACACACACACGGAGAACTGTGCCCGTAAAAAAAACTTCAAAGGACACCGACGATCAAAGAAAGATGAATAAAAGCCGAATCTCACACTCTTTAACGGAACAATCAGCTTCTAACCTTCTCACACTCTTTGTTCTGTACAACCTTAGAGCTTCTCCAACACACTGTGTACAATACACTCAGACACTACACTACACTACACCATACACTACACTATACAACACTACACTGTACTGATACACTACACTACACTTATATACTATACTAATACACGACACTACACTGTACTGATACACTACACTACACTCAGACACTACACTACACCATACACTACACTATACAACACTACACTGTACTGATACACTACACTTATACACTACACTACACTTATATACTATACTAATACACACACTACACTGTACTGATACACTACACTACACTCAGACACTACACTACACTATACAACACTACACTGTACTGATACACTACACTTATACACTACACTACACTTATATACTATATTAATACACTACACTGTACTGATGCACTACACTCAGACACTACACTACACCATACACTACACTATACTACACTACACTGTACTGATACACTACACTTGTACACTACACTACACTTATATACTATATTAATACACTACACTGTACTGATGCACTACACTCAGACACTGCACTACACCATACACTACACTATACTACACTACACTGTACTGATACACTACACTTATACACTACACTACACTACACTACACTTATATACTATACTAATACACTACACTACACTGTACTGATACACTACACTCATACACTACACTACACTCAGACACTACACTACACTACACCATACACTACACTGTACTGATACACTACACTTGTACACTACATTACACTTATATACTATATTAATACACTAAACTACACTGTACTGATGCACTACACTCAGACACTACACTACACTTATATGCTAATACACTACACTGCACTGTACTGATAGACTACACTCATACACTACACTACACTACACTACACTTATATGCTAATACACTACACTATACTACACTGCACTGATACACTACACTCCTACACTACACTCATGCACTACACTTATATACTATACTAATACACTACACTCATACACTTCACTACACTCATGCACTATACTAATACACTACACTACACTCATACACTACACTACACTCATACACTACACTACACTCATACACCACACTTATACACTATATTAATGCACTACACTCATTACACTCATACACTATACTCATACACTACACTACACTACACTACACTCATACACTACACTACACTTATATACTATACTGATACACTACACTCATACACTACACTTATAACCTATACTAACACACTGCACTCATGCACAACACTACACTTATATACTATACTAACACACTACACTCATACACTACACTACACTTATATACTATACTAATAAACTACACTCATACACTGCACTACACTACATTTATACACTATACTGATACACTACACTAATGCACTACATTACACTCATACACTACACTACACTTATACACTATACTGATACACTACACTCATACACCACACTTATACACTATATTAATGCACTACACTCATTACACTCATACACTATACTCATACACTACAGTACACTCATACACTACACTACACTTATACACTATACTGATACACTACACTAATACACTACATTACACTCATTCACTACACTACACTTATACACTATACTGATACACTAAACTCATACACTACACTACACTCATTCACTACACTACACTACACTACACTACACTTATACACTATACTGATACACTACACTTATACACTATATTGATACACTACACTTATACACTATACTGATACACTACACTTATACTCGATATTGATACACTACACTTATACACTATACTGATACACTACACTTATACACTATACTGATACACTACACTCATACACTACACTACACTCATACACTACACTTATATACTTATACACTATACTGATACACTACACTCATACATTACACTTATACAAGACCCTTATACACTCATAGAGTACAATGATACACTACATATATACATACACACTCAAGTTCAAGTTCAAGTAGGCTTTAATGTCACTTCAACTATATACAGTTAGTACACAGTGAAACGAAACAACATTCCTCCAGGACCAAGGTGCTACATGCAACATAAATTTACAACATAGAATAACAGAAAGACTAAACTAGCTAACTAAGAGACAACATAGATTTACAACATAAAATAATAAAAATTAACTAGCCAACTCCGAGAGAAGACTATCTACGTTTTTTTTTATATATATATATATATAAATACAGACACAGACAACATAAAGTGCACATGCAATTGTAAACAAGAGCAACAAAGTGACAGTGCGACAAACCATCAGTGCGATCAGCCACAATGCTGGTGGCTTTGCGGATGCAGCGTGTGGTGTAGATGTCCTCGATAGAGGGAAGAGAGACCACGATGATCTTCTCTGCTATCCTCACTATCCGCTGTAGGGTCTTGCGGTTCAATGTGGTGCAGTTCACTCAGACACTACACTAAACTCATCTACTACACAACACTACACTAATACACTACACTTATACACCTCACTAATACACAACACTAATACACAACACTATACACTCCACTCCACTCCACTCATCTACTACATCACACTACACTACAGTACACCACACTCATCTACTACACTACACTAGACTCATCTAACACACCACACTACACTCACCTACTACACTAGACTCATCTACTACAGTACACTACACTCATCTAATACACAACACTACACTACACTCACCTATTACACAAGACTCATCTACTATACTACACTACACTCATCTAATACAAAACACTACACTACACTCATCTATTACACAACACCACACTACACTACACTCACCTACTACACTAGACTCATCTACTACACTACACTACACTACACTACACTCATCTTATACACAACACAACACTACACTACACTCATCTAATACACAACACAACACTACACTACACTCATCTAATACACAACACTACACTACACTCATCTATTACACAACACCACACTACAATACACTCACCTACTACACTAGACTCATCTACTACACTACACTACACTCACCTACTACACTAGACTCATCTACTACACTACACTACACTACACTACACTCATCTTATACACAACACAACACTACACTACACTCATCTAATACACAACACAACACTACACTACACTCATCTAATACACAACACTACACTACACTCATCTATTACACAACACCACACTACAATACACTCACCTACTACACTAGACTCATCTACTACACTACACTACACTCACCTACTACACTAGACTCATCTACTACACTACACTACACTACACTACACTCATCTTATACACAACACAACACTACACTACACTCATCTAATACACAACACAACACTACACTACACTCATCTAATACACAACACTACACTACACTCATCTATTACACAACACCACACTACAATACACTCACCTACTACACTAGACTCATCTACTACACTACACTACACTCACCTACTACACTAGACTCATCTACTACACTACACTACACTACACTCATCTAATACACAACACAACACTACACTACACTCATCTACTACACTATACTACACTACACTCATCTATTACACAACACCACACTACAATACACTCACCTACTACACCAGACTCATCTACTACACCACACTACACTAAACTCATCTAATACACTACACTCATCTACTTTATTACACTCATCTGCAACACCACATGACACCACACTACACAACACTACCATCTTATACACTACACTATACTAACATCAATCCTCCACTTTATCTCTCATATCTACATAGAAATAGCATGCACAAACTGTATCACTCATCTACTACACTACACTCATCTACTACACTGCACTAAAATCATCTACTACACTACACTACACTCATACACTACACTACACTGCACTTATCTATTACACCACACAACACTACACTCATCTACTACGCTACACTACAATACTACACTACACTACATCTTATACACTACACTACACTAACATCAAACCACCCATTTATCTCTAAGATTCTGAAAAAGATAGTAGCACAGCAACTATGTTCATATCTACATAGGAATAGCATACACAAACTGTATTAGTCAGGATTTAGGCCTCATCACATCAGGGTTGTGTATCTTTGCTTGTGTTACTCGACTTCAGTGCAGCTTTTGACACCATTGATCATAGTATTTTCCCTCACAGATTACAAAATGTAGTAGGAATTAAAGTGAGCAGCCTTCTCCTCGCTCTGATCCTATTTAACTCATAGTTATCAGTTTGTAGATTAAAATGGTGACTATTCGGCATGTTCTCTAGTTTGGTGTTCCACAGGGATCTGCTGCTATTTTTTCTCTACATGCTTCCTCTGGGCAATATAATTCGTAAGCATGGTATTAGTTTCGACTGTTATGCTGATGACAGACAGCTATATGTCTCAGCAAAGCCAGATGAGAAAAGCCAGCTTAAAAAAGTTGAGCAATGTGTGAAGGACATAAGAGACTGGATGTTAATTATCTTTACTCTGCTTAATCCTGATAAGAGATAGCATTCTTTTATTTCAGAAAAAAATGTTGTCAATACAGTGTATTGCGATTAACTCGGATTGCGATTAACACTGTTTGCGAGTTAATCGCAAGACGAGCAAAAGATTTAAAATAAATTTTTACTTAAAATTTTGAAAAACGAACAAGTCTTGGTTTACGAGTACCGAGTATCATGTAGCACGCATGCGCTTCTTGTTTTGACGCCAAGCGTCACGTGATCACAACTGAGCCAATGGTTTTTCTCTCTCTTGTGCTGCGGAATTGTGGGTAATCGTCTCCCCTGCTGGGTGTTAATGCTCGTCTCTCATCGGTATAATCAACATCTGTGCATGCGTGTACTGTTTACTATAACACTGTGACCATGTGTGCATGTGTGTGTGTGTGTGTGCGTAAAAAAAAAAAAAACATTGTGTTTGTATGCGTGTGTGTACAGCACACATGTACTGTTTATTATAACACACGTGTGTGAGTGCATGTAAAGCAAAAGAAAGTCTCATTAGAGAGATTAAAGATTAATTTTCTCTCTCTCTGTATCAGCCTGCTCTTTGTGTCTGTGTGCACGCGCATCATTGGACACCGTGTCCCTTCACACACACACAGACCCCTCCTCATGTCACACACCCACACACACTCTGCTCTACAAAGACAGACTGCTCTATCACAATTCTTTTCAAAGGTAAAGTGCAGGTTAATTTGTTTTATTTTGACTTTACAGCAGTGATTCTGTTAGTCTGCGCACACTCGAGTGTCATTAGAGAGATTTCTTGTTTATTTTTTCAATAAAACAGTGTTTCCGTTGTGTGTGTGTGTGTGTGTGTGTGTGTGTGTGTGTATGAACCTCAAATAAAAGCGAAGGAAAGGTTAAGTGTGTAAGACGAGAAGAGGGAGAGGGGAGGGGCTCCTTACTTCAGCTTCATGCGTACATACACACACACACACAGTGCCTGCACGCACAAATGGAAACACTTGTCTGTCGGGATTTATTTGTATTTTTTTTAAGGTAAAGTGCAGGTTCATTTGTTTTATTTTTACTTTATATTTTGTATTAATTATTTTTATGTATTATTTTTTGGGTTGTGGAATGAATAATTTGAGTTTCCATTATTTCTTATGGGAAAATTTGGTTTACGAGTGTTTTGAAATATGACCCTGCTTCTGGAACAAATTATGTTCGTAATCCAAGGTTCCACTGTATAAGGAATATATTGTCACTAAACGATGCAGAAAAATTAGTTAATGTTTTTATCATCTCTAAGTTGAACTATTGTAATGACTTCCTGTCTGGTAACACAGTCTCAGTGTTTAAGTCTAGGCTAAAAACCGATTTATTTAGCACAGCATTTTTGTAAATAGATTAGCCTTAGGTAAAGGAGCAGAATCTGGGACTCATGGACGTAGAGTATCTGGTGAACTGGTATGTTTAGATGCTGTCCTCCCCACTCTCATTGTTCACTCAGGTTTGTTGACTGTGGAGTGTCATAGTGTCATGTCATAGTTAGTCGGGCCTGAGTCACTGCTTGCACTCTGCATTAAATATACATTCACATTATACATTATGTGACTGTGACCAGGCCTAACTGTTCTCTCTCTCTCTCTCTACACACATGTCGCTCCTGAGCTGTCAGTGATCCAGACCCCCTCTGTCCTCTGGACCTGTCTGACTCGTCCTGGTGTTCTTCTTCTGGTTGGAGATCTCGTCACATGGATGCCCCATGTGATCTGTCTGGGATGCGTGTGGTGACTGGGGATGGTTCCACTTTATTATGAAGACGGTCCTGTCCTCGGCTGATGCAGACAGCTGTTCTCTGTGGACTCTTCATAGTTCAGGCCTGGAGTTTCCTACAGTCTACCTGAGCCTTCAATAATGAACTGGACTCTATATGAACTTAAACACGTCTCCTGTTATACTGAACCTCCAGCCTCCTAACACACAGCATGAGGTCAGATCAATCCCTGCTGTCTCTCCGTTATCACCCAGATGAGGATGGGTTCCCTGCTGAGTCCGGTTCCTCTAAGCTTTCTTCCTATTGCCATCTCAGGGAGTTTTTCACCACACTAACTAACATCCAGTGCCCTACTGCAGTCTGAGCAGGAGAAGGGGTATGTTTTGTTTTTCTACTCCACTTTTTCTACAGCTAGGGAAAATATGAACAAGAAACAGCTTTACTGAAAACATCACACATAAAATGAAAAACTTTCCCAAACTGCCAGATGGTGAGAGAATTAGAATAATTTTTAACAGGAGGCCACACTGCTGCCCGCGCTGCAAAATACGCATGTGAGAGCCTGAGAGACAGTGTGAGACATAGCACGGGACACACTTTGAATATCCCCAACCCTGATCACAGTCTAACCTCACTACTGTTCAGATAGGTACTGATACTGTTTTTGTTGCTGTTGCCCTTCTTTTGTTATTGTTTATTTGCAATGTAAATCTTGCATATTTAATATGTTTATAATGTTTATAATATACAGACACTACCAGTCAAAGGTTTGTACACCCCTTCTAACTCCACACTTCTGATGTTTATTTCTCTCTACACTGTAAAACAAGACTGAAGGCGTTTATCCAAAACACACAATAATCTCCTCTGAACAGTTGATATTGAGATGTTTATCTGCTACTTCTGCTCTGTAAAGCTTCATAACGGCTCGAATCTGAGGTGCTGCTGTTAATTGGTGATTTCTGAGGCTGGTGACTCTAAATGAGCTTCTCCTCTGCAGCAGTAAGTTTTGGTCTCGCTGTCCTGGGAAAGTCTTCATGAGAGACAGTTTCATCCTGGAGCCTGGTGGGTTTCGCAAACGGGTTTGACACAGTACCGTTCTTGCAAGAACTGTTCCAGAACATCTGACCTTCATGTCTTAAAATAGCAACTGACTGTTACTGCTGTTACTTAGATATATGTGTTATTTCATAGTTTTGGAATCTACAGTATTGTTGTAGAATTTAGAAAATGATTCACTAAACAAAAAGTATTGAATTAGAAAGGGTGTCTAAACTTTTGACCGGTACTTACTTTTATATGTATTATGTAAGTCAATATTTTATTATAGATCTAGATTTATTTCTTGTAATGTTTGTTCTTAACATTATTCATTTATCACCAGTCCACCGTGGGCGTGTCCTATTCACCCATGACACCCTACACAGGCCACACACTCACCAGTCCACCGTGGGCGTGTCCTATTCACCCATGACACCCTACACAGGCCACACACTCACCAGTCCACCGTGGGCGTGTCCTATTCACCCATGACACCCTA